>KZ651807.1:30044-45321 GCA_001010745.2 Gerris buenoi
CATCTTATAGGCCCATTTTCTATCCCCATGGTGGAGAGTTGCAGCCACTTTATACATCATACCTCTGTACATTGTACCGCCGAAGCGAGTATGTTGTGACCATTAGCCATATAAATCAGAGCATCACGGAGAGGGATCGAACCCACGACCTCGTGGTGCCCTTGACTCATTGGTGGCCGAGCAGACGTATAGTACGGCTCTCACAATAGTGACTAAGTCAAAAATCGAAAATGGTGAAATAGTGACTAATATAGACAGTTGTGATGCATTGAATAATCGATAATGTCTCCGAGTATACAAACAAAACCATATAGGCATGGATGATCCATCCGTAATGCACTGATTATGACTGCTCTTAATAGAACTGTTTAAAAAAAGAAAAAAAAGACAATACTGTCCATTAGCTGAGTAAAAAATACTTTCTCTGCTAATGAATGCGTTAGTTGAGAGAAAAAAGATGGATTATTTATCTAGAGCACATTAAGCCCTGAAATCTAAGCTGAAGGTAAACTGTTTAGTTAACCAGGTGTTTTGTACCTCATCCCTCGAGGTATAGGTGAAAGGAGAATCTTAAGTTACAGGGTTACTTACATTATAATAGACTATGTAACTTGAGATCCGTTATTAAATAAGGGTTTTAGATTAATTAAGTTCTCACAAACTACTTCTAAAGGGTCAGGAGATCTACTGGTAGTTAATTCCGAACTAGATTTAGAATTTTAGATTTCAGGATACACATTTTTTGCTTCCGAGCTTACCGAAGGTAACGGAAGCATTGTGTTCACTTTTGAGAACGAAAAAATTGTATGACTCCGAATCTAAAAATTCCAAGACAGAAATCCATTTCAGACAGCAGGGAACATTTTTGATCCCCTGTCTATCTGTCGGTCTGTGTGTCCGCGAATCCTGAAACGTATGGCTATAACTTGAGTAAATGTTGACCGATTTTGATGAAATTTGTAGACATATTTATTTTACCAATGCCCAAGACGAGTTCGTTGGAAAACGTTGTCCGTTCAAGCGTTCACGCGCAAAGCTCGCGTAAACATGAACTTTAATTTAAAATTGGAATTTTAGATCGGGAAAAAAATCTAACTTCATCTATTCAATGAGACAAATATTTTTCCGTTAAAATCACATAGTTTCCGTTAGCTTCGGTAAGTTCGAAAGCCTAAAATTAATCTCATGATTACTAAGTAATCCATTTAGAATGAAACACTAACAGTAGCATAAACAATGTCCCTACACACCCATAAACTGCAAGGGGGTTACGAGTTAAGAGAGAGGGAACGTATTTTTTCCCCATCACATGTCCCTTGGGAAATTTCTGCCTACGCAATTGTCTCAAGAGAACGCATTTAACATTTTTATAGAAGAGTGTGGAGTTCTTTAATAAGTAACTGAACTTTTATCCTGATACTACTTCCTGTACTATCATCAGTAATAAGTAAGTTAGATACAAATTACATAGGAGTGCGTGATAATAGATAAGTTATAGTTATCAGTGAAGTAGGTAAAATTTATACAGAAGTGCTTAATAATAATATTTCCTGTACTAATACCTAATACCAGTGCTCATTATAGTGTACAGCATGCCAGAAGTGAAAAATAATAATAGCTCCTGTACTAATACCAGTGCACATTATAGTGTACAGCATGCCAGAAGTGAATAATAATAATAGCTCCTGTACTAATACCAGTGCTCATTATAGTGTACAGCATGCCAGAAGTGAATAATAATAATAATAGGTCCTGTACTAATACCAGTTACCATTTAAGTGTACAGCATATTAGTATTTTTAGTGATCATTAAAGTATGTGTACCCTGTTCATAAGTGAATAAAAGTAGTATTTCCTGTACTAATACCAGTGATCATTAAAGTGTACAGCATGCACAGAAGTGAATAATATAATATTTTCAGTATTAATACCAGTGATTATTATGTATATCCAGTACAGAATTGAATAATAAATACTTTCTGCACTAATACCTGTGATTATTTAAGTGTACAGCATGCACACCAGTGATCATTTAAGTGTACAGAATGCACACCAGTGATCATTTTAGTGTACAGCATGCACACCAGTGATCATTCAAGTGTACAGAATGCACACCAGTGATCATTAAAGTGTACAGCATGCACACCAGTGATCATTCAAGTGTACAGAATGCACACCAGTGATCATTTAAGTGTACAGCATGCACACCAGTGATCATTCAAGTGTACAGAATGCACACCAGTGATCATTAAAGTGTACAGCATGCACACCAGTGATCATTCAAGTGTACAGAATGCACACCAGTAATCATTTAAGTGTACAGCATGCACACCAGTGATCATTCAAGTGTACAGCATGCACACCAGTGATCATTAAAGTGTACAGCATGCACACCAGTGATCATTTAAGTGTACAGCATGTACAGAAGTGAATAATTTAATATTTTCAGTATTGTTACCAGTGATCATTAAAGTAGGAATAACTTACAAAGACCAGAAAGTGCATGATAACATTAACATTAATAACATAACAGTGTTAGTTGTATTTTAATTATCAATATTAAATTTCAGTAATATGTATTTAGTGTCCTTAGATAAAAACGAGGACCTTTATATATCCCTGCGCTAGAGTGTATAACGCACCTGAACTCCGAATGTACCAAACAAAAACATTTGAAACAATGCATATTTGATCCCTTAAGGGGGGATAGGGCAAATTAAAAAAAAAAATGAGTGATTTTAACCCAGACTGATTTTCTGATGTTAGGAAGATAATACTATGGAGAGAGCTACTGTTAAGGATGTAAGCATATATTAATAAAAGATAATTTCCAAGGAGGCGGTAAGACATAAAGGTGGGGGAAAGGAGGGGGGGTACACAAGGAAAATAGCTCTACTTTTCCCGGAAAGTTAAATTTTAAAACTGTTTCCCCAATAGTCGGAGTCAATTTCTTTTAAAGGATTTTTGCAAATTATATTATCCAAAAGGAGGGAGTATAGCAATAAGGGAAGAGAGATACAGGAAATTGGGGCATCTAGATATTCTAGCTTAGTGAACTAACTTCAATGTTTCTTGATAGAAGTTCATTAAAAAAAATATATATTGTACATTAAAAATAACCCATTCTGTAGCAGAGAACGGGCATCCAACCAGTAAAACATAACTGCATAGAGAAAAAATCAGCAATATTTTATTACTTAAAGGTAGTATACGAAAGCTATCTACTTTTCATAGCCAGTGTTCTCTTAAAGAAAATGAGTATACGTTAAATAAATACTTGTGGCATAATACATTTTTGTGGCATTACTAAGATTTTATTATTATCTAAAAAATATTATTAAATTTTATTATGATTAAGTCGCTTAAACTTTTTTTTTGTTGCAAGATAAATTAAGACGAAAAGAATACAAGTTTAAAAAAAAAAATCAACTAGTTTTATAAAACAAAACTTTTAAACCTCATATATTTCAAATAGCCAAAAAATAAGAATTATAACAGAGCAATTTGTTTAACAAACACATTGAAAAGAATATCCCGTGTTCACGCGTATAACACGAGAGAGAATTTTTAAACACATTGTCATTTATTATATAAACCTCTTTAACAAAATGCCTACTTCTGTCAGGTGGTTAGTTCCAATTAGCATAATTCCATCAGGGTTAAAAAAAAGAAGGAAAAAAGGTCAAGTCGGTCACGGCCAGCCCCTTAGAGTGAGTTAAAAGAACCAATAGTTAGACCATAATAGACAAACTACGTTACAAAAAAGGTTAGCATTTTATAATTTTCAAAGCCGGAAACGAAAATCTAGTTAGTTGGAAATATTTAAGATTCGGTAGGTTCCTGATCAAGTTAAATACATTGTCGTGATGAAAAGATTAAAGGAAATCATTCACTATCGGCTATCGTAAATATCAGATTGCATACGCGAAATACATTTTTTTGGACTCAAGGGACCCAAGGGAATTCCATCAAATTCGTATTTTCGCGCCAAAACAATACTTTCTCAATGTATGAGAATGGAAAAATCAGTCTGAGATAACTCTTTATCTCAGACAGACTTTCTGACCTACGAATTCATAATTACTTAGCCCAGTGTCTTCAATTCATTAATTTTCGAGTTTTCGTAGGTTTATTTAATTATTATTGAACATTTTATCAAAATTTTTCATAAAAAATAACTTCTCCTCGGCGGGGAATCGAACACGGCCTCTCTCCGTCCGCCTTTAAAGCAATTTTCTCAGAAACTAGATTTTTCCCGGGAAAACGGATTGACTTGGACATTTTAAAATTTTTGTTATCAAAATCATCGGAACCGTTTTTGGGAAATAATTATTTTTCACGTTTTTCAGCGTTTTTGGGCGTTTGCGCCCCCAATTTTTCATAAACTCTCGATTTAGCCTCAGGAAATGATTTCCCTGAACATATGTACGCCAGGTAGTAAGATAAAAAAAAAAAAAAGTAGCGCAACTGGTAAGGTGGCGAATGAAATAACTATAATAATAGCCGACCTGAGTCGCTCGTTCAAATTGCAATACTCGCGACCCTAGCCGCTTGTTTAACTTCTAATCCGCTCTTTAGTAGCTTTGTCGTCATGGGTCATGGATGCCACATTAATGTTATTATTGTCTTTTTTCGACGAAGAGCTATTAATTTTACTGCTACAGCAGTTAAATGTAAAGAATCTCATCCGAATCTGTCATTGGTAAGGGTTCTATTCATTTTCCTAAAACGAGTTCTATGGATAAGCCGCGCGGCAGCATTTTTCGTTACAGTGGTCGCATTAACACGCCACTTGCAGAAAACTAAGCTCCTGAATATAATAACGACGCATTTGTCAACTGTTCTAGTACCAGAGAATTCGAAAAAGTTTATATACAATTAATTATTCAGAATTAATTATTCTAGTTGTTAAGAACTGACTTTTAATTAGCGAGAATTTTTATGACAAACCTTATTAAAACTGAACAAGTCCTACGACAACAGTTGCAATTACCAATAGACTATTCCAGGCTATACCAGAGGCAACTAGAAATAAATTATTGAAATCAATGCAGAAGATTTATAAAAAGATTCCTCCAAATAGACGTTTAACTTTACGTTATTATTATAAAGGAATAAATACTATAAAAAGCCAATTCTGCGACAACTATTTTAAATATACATGAAAACTGATAATACACTTCTTAAAAGAAAATGACACTGTTAATTGAAAAGATTGCGTGGATCTAAACAATATAACAAAAATAGTGAAACACGTTCTTAAACGACTCAATAATAGTACTAATTTTATACCAAAATTTATTTAAATAACAACTACAGAATAAAATTTAATAGAAAGAAAAAATCATGATCCAAATAATTATGCAGAATNTTCAAAAAAGACGGGAAAAAATGTTATTATGGAACCCTGTTACTTGTTTTGTTTATTTTTTTTATATCTCACTTGGTTTTATAAATATCGAAAATAAATCTAAAGTTAACAGTTACATTAACATCTAAGTTAACTAATCTAAAAAGTTAACAGTTTATACGTCTTTAGCATTTTTGTGATTTTATAATTTATATTTAATGAAAAATGTAAGGAACTTCGTTCCTACCGGGTATCCCGCGACACCACAATTTTTTTATTTTTTTTATTTTTTTTTTTTTACGTAGATACATACAGACCAGACCGACTATCTATAATAGCTGTCGGTCTGTTCACAGTCGGGACTTAACATTTCGAAAAGACTGATTAGCAACAGCTGTCAGTGTGACCGCTGTAAATTCACTGTAGAAATAGCTTCTCAAAAATTATTATCCCTCAAATAATTCAAATTCGGTTAGTTAGTCAAATATTACTCCAAATCAAAGAGGTCATCTATTAAGTGACAAACTACTATCAACTTTATTTTTGGTCTACTAATTTCATACTCAGGATTATAAAATTCACATTATCCTCCATAAAGAGCGTGACATGGCCGTTCTCCGCCGGTTTATTTTTTTCAAATGCCTAATGCCAGGCTATGTCCCCCCGACGAACTTAGCCAACCACATATTCTTTAAAGGCACAAAAAATTCTAGCTTGATGTTAGTCAGACTATTTTTTACATGGTATCTCCTGCACTACATATTAACTTTTAGCTTTTCAGGCTATCTGAAGGAAGCTACAAAAATTGAGAATCAACTGAAAAACTGTAACAGAGGTGATGGATTTACCCTTCCACTAACCTGGAAACCTTTAGTTCGTCGACTAATAAACACTTGCCCCATTAAATATCTCCACCCTTAAAGAATTAATACAGAAGCAGGTACCTAGCCAGATTGCATCGCCCAAACGTAGAATTTCATTTATCGGGTTTTCTTATTGTATTTAACTAACTAACTGAGCCTGCTTCAGTGGCTTAATAGGCCGAGATGGCCAAAGGGCTAAAGCAACTAATTATATAATGGATGACAAGGGGCTAGTGTTTCGCTGTATCAGCAGCATAAACCTTAAAATTATCAATCGCAACCTGTTAGTCACCACTTCACTTAAACAGCAACCCATTTATATAGTGATACTAGGTGAACACCAAGCAGGGGAGAGGGTTCCAGGAATTAACCCCAATCAGCGGTCACCCAATCTGAATGGTGACCAACTTCATGCTTAATTTTATTGATAGGGCAGACCAAGCTCTTCTATTCGAGCAATGAGGAACCTAGAAACCTCCAATTGGTCGATAAATAGACACTTAATCCAGTAAATATACCCACACTAGGAAAAATGCACACGCAAGTAACCAGATTGCATCGCCCCAACAAAGACAACAAAGACATTCATCTACCGGGATATCTTTGTATTTAGGGTAATGAAATTTGGTGGGCTAAGACATCTGCATAACCCTGACACTGGATTACACAGAAAGAGGCAAACTTCCGGGTACAACTTCCGTTCCATGCAAGATCTATAAGCACCTACACATACCAAGACACTTAAAACCCCCTGATGAAGATAATTCCAGTAGCGATAATAACATTTGTAATCCTTATTCAAACCTAACTAGGATTGATTAGTCTATTCGGATACAAAAATCCAACATCAATAGTGACAGCGAAATGCTTTGATATCTAACATCTATGTTTATCTTGTAACAACCGAGATTAAAAATGTCATTAATTTAAATATATTGCATCAAAATAAGAGGACTAATTATACACTAAGTTTAGAGGGGTAAGAGGGTTAACTTAAATCAACCCTACCCGCATAATTCGCACACTAATCATGTTTAGAGTGCACATTAGTGTTTCTTTACAACTCAGGCGATTAATTGTCGCACATAAAGACTAAAGACCTCTTAATTATTAGGTTGAAAAACACAAAACACATGCAGAGAGTAAGAATATGAGACGACAAAAGGCTACCAAATATAACCCTAATATATTAACTTTGCTATTCCACTTAAAATTAATAAGGTAGAGGACCAACTTTAACGGTTTGTTTTAGTTATTCAAGGTCAATTATTTAGTTTAATAAAAGCTATAGAAGAGATGAAAGATCAATGAAATCGATTAAACACAAACTATGCTTTCATAAAACTAATTAAAGTTTTAATGAATCGCCCTAAGAACTAATTAATCAGTCTTTACAATGGAACAGATTGGATTACTACACATTATCTATAGAGCATTGTTATCTAAAATCCATTGAGAAAATATCACCTGACTCATTTTTGATAATATTAAAACTAACATTTAAGGACAACGAATAAACCTTATTCTACGAGACTAACTAAAACAAAGAGACCACTTATGTATAAAAACACGATATTAAGGCGTTTCTTAAGAGCAATATAAACTAATCTAGTGAAGTAAGATGTTTAAAGACATGACGCGTAGATATTTTGGAACAGATAAGATAAGGCTCGTAGACGACGCATCATTAAGCGTAGGCAGAAACAGCAGCACAATATAAACTGGAAACATTTCCAGCAGTTTAAATTATGTACTTTTATTTAAAACGTTTCTAGGTTCGCCTAGTCCTTCGTAAAAATTCAAAGATATATTTTAGTAAACAACTTTTGTAAAATAATGTATGTTAGTTTTAAGGTATAATTTTGTAAGAGTAGAAGAAGAAAATTAATGTTTATTGTGTGTTTTATGCTTTATTGTTTAATTTTATTGTTTCTTAAAAACATTGAAAAAAAAAATAATGTCATACCTGACCTAATCCCATACCGAGTTCCACCTTGGATCTTTACTTTATAGCCTTTACCTTGATAATACCTTCTTCTATATATAATTGCGGGATTATTCAGAACTAAAACCGAAAACACCTTACTTTACTAAGGCTACTATCTCAAGCACGTGTGAACGACTTTAGAGTCACTCTACCAAAAAAAACAGCACACCATTTTACTCTACCGTCCCTTGTGCTGAAAAGTAAGCTAGTGCACTCGACCGTTTACACTACCAATGTAAACTAGGCNCCCTAGTCATAGTTACGAGGCATTTTAAGAGGATACTAAAACAAAAGAAAAGTGATAGTGAAAAGACACAGTTTAGAACAGAAAACTTTTATTGATAATACTATTCTTTCAGATAATACAGACTGCACTTTTTTATGATTTACACCGCAAACGTTTCCTGGAAGTGGTTGTGTTCCCAAAAACGTTAATTATATTAATGTTAAATAAAAGTATGTTAAAATGAAGACAAAATTGTAAGGAAAAATTATCTAGATATTTTACAAAAACAAATTTATTTAAAAATTATAAATTTCAAATATAACTCCTAAGCCTCTCTGACACATTGATCCACATTTGTATTTAATATTTTAAATTAACTATCAATCCTTTATTTTTATTTTTATTAGTTTAGTTTATTAATATTATTTTTGAAGTGGTATTATAATATTAGACCCTCAGTAGAGGATGAGTGTTGAGTATTTTAATAAAACAAACTAATATTTAATAATAAATGCAGTAAAAAGTTAATTTATATTTCGTTAAAAATAAAGAGAGACTAAAAAAACTAAACAATATCCATTTGAATATTTTTTTTACATGTATTTTGGAAAAATACAAGGTCCTAAAAAATGTCATAAGCGGATACAATTTCTAATTTATTACATGCGAATCAATTCTACGTATCTTACAACGCACAAAAGTAAACAAAAGTTTGATAAGAGGTTTATAATTAGACATATTCAACATATCAATGGCCTAAAAACCAATTCAGAGGTAATTCCCCTCGAGATAATATTATAAATAGGTTAAAACACTTTAATGAAATTAATTAACTGAGATAGGATATGTTTACTAATAGTTAACAAAATCCAACTGCATTTTAATAAGCGTCAATATTATCTTCTAAAATTTAATTGATATTTAAACATGCAACCACTTATAAATATAATAAAAATCCAAATATTTCAATATTGTTTAAAAATAATTGTGAAACACTGATATGAGAAAATCAACGCCCAGCCCAAATCCCTGCACTAGGAAGTTGAAATATTTTAAAAATTTTAGTAAATAATATACTATTCCTATAAGTTCGTAGCTAGTTATATCATTTATAAAATCTAGTAGTGTCCCGACGACGACGGCGACTTATGTATAAAAACACGATATTAAGGCGTTTCTTAAGAGCAATATAAACTAATCTAGTGAAGTAAGATGTTAAAAGACATGACGCGTAGATATTTTGGAATAGATAAGATAAGACTTGTAGACGACGCATCATTAAGCGTAGGCAGAAACAGCAGCTCAATATAAACTGGAAACATTTCCAGCAGTTTAAATTATGTACTTTTATTTAAAACGTTTCTAGGTTCGCCTAGTCCTTCGTAAAAATTAAAAGATATATTTTAGTAAACAACTTTTGTAAAATAATGTATGTTAGTTTTAAGGTATAATNTGGAACAGATAAGATAAGGCTCGTAGACGACGCATCATTAAGCGTAGGCAGAAACAGCAGCACAATATAAACTGGAAACATTTCCAGCAGTTTAATTAAATTACTTTTAATAAAAACGTCTCTAGGTTCGCTTAGTGCTTCGTAAAAATTCAAAGATACATTTTAGTAAACAAATTTTATAAAATAATGTATGTTAGTTTTAAGGTTTTTATTGTAATAAGAAAAGAAAATTGTTGTCTATTGTTTGTTTATTGTGTGTTTTATTCTTCCGAGTTTACCAAAGGTAACGGAAGCATTATGTTCACTTTTGAGAACGAAAAACTTTTATGCCTCCGATTTTAAAAATTTCAAGACAGAAATCCGTTTCAGACATCAGGGAAAATTTTTGGTCTCGTGTCTGTCTGTCGGTCTGTGTGTCCGCGAAATTTGTAACGTCCGACGATAACTTAAGTAATTCTTGACCGATTTTGATGAAATTTGGTATACGTCTTCATTTTACTAATCCTCAGGACGAGTTCGTTGGACAACGTTATCCGTCCAAGCGTTCACGCGTGACGCTCACGTAAACGTGAACTTCAAATTTAAAATTGGAAATTTAGGCGGNTACGTAGATACATACAGACCAGACCGACTATCTATAATAGCTGTCGGTCTGTTCACAGTCGGGACTTAACATTTCGAAAAGACTGATTAGCAACAGCTGTCAGTGTGACCGCTGTAAATTCACTGTAGAAATAGCTTCTCAAAAATGATTATGACTCAAATAATTCAAATTCGGTTAATTAGTCAAATATTACACCAAATCAAAGAGGTCATCTATAAGTGACAAACTACTATCAATTTTATTTTTGGTCTACTAATTTCGTACTCAGAATTGTGAAAATCACATTATCCACCATAAAGGGCGGGGCATGACCGTTCTGCACCGGTTTATTTTTTTCAAATGCCTAATGCCAAGCTATGTCCCACCGACGAACTTAGCCGACCACATATTCTTTAAAGGCACAAACAATTCTAGCTTGATGTTAGTCAGACAATTTTGTACACGGTATCTCCTGCACTACATTTCGCTTTATCAGCAGCATAAAGCTTATAATTATCATTCGCAACCAGTTAGTCACCACTTCGCATAAACAGCAACCCATTTATATGGTGATGCTAGATGATCACCAAGCAGGGGAGAGTGGTCAAGGAATTAAACCCAATCAGCGGTCACCCCCATCTAAATGGTGACCAACTTCATGCTTAACTTTATTGATAGGGCAGACCAAGCTCTTCTATTCGAGCAACGAGGAACCTAGAAACCTCCAATTGGTCGATAAAAGACACTTAATCCAGTAAATATATCCACACTAGGAAAAATGCAGACGTAAGTAACCAGATTGCATCGGCCCAACAAAGACAACAAAGACATTCATCTACCGGGATATCTTTGTATTTAGGGTAATGAAATTTGGTGGGCTAAGACATCTGCATAACCCTGACACTGGATTACACAGAAAGGGGCAAACTTCCGGGTACAACTTCCGTTCCATGCAAGATCTATAAGCACCTACACATACCACGACACTTAAAACGCTTTTCAGGCTATCTGAAGGAAGCTACAAAAATTGAGAATCAACTGAAAAACTGTAACAGAGGTGATGGATTTACCCTTCCACTAACCTGGAAACCTTTAGTTCGTCGACTAATAAACACTTGCCCCATTAAATATCTCCACCCTTAAAGAATTAATACAGAAGCAGGTACCTAGCCAGATTGCATCGCCCAAACGTAGAATTTCATTTATCGGGTTTTCTTATTGTATTTAACTAACTAACTGAGCCTGCTTCAGTGGCTTAATAGGCCGAGATGGCCAAAGGGCTAAAGCAACTAATTATATAATGGATGACAAGGGGCTAGTGTTTCGCTGTATCAGCAGCATAAACCTTAAAATTATCAATCGCAACCTGTTAGTCACCACTTCACTTAAACAGCAACCCATTTATATAGTGATACTAGGTGAACACCAAGCAGGGGAGAGGGTTCCAGGAATTAACCCCAATCAGCGGTCACCCAATCTGAATGGTGACCAACTTCATGCTTAATTTTATTGATAGGGCAGACCAAGCTCTTCTATTCGAGCAATGAGGAACCTAGAAACCTCCAATTGGTCGATAAATAGACACTTAATCCAGTAAATATATCCACACTAGGAAAAATGCAGACGCAAGTAACCAGATTGCATCGCCCCAACAAAGACAACAAAGACATTCATCTACCGGGCTATCTTTGTATTTAGGGTGATGAAATTTGGTGGGCTAAGACATCTGCATAACCCTGACACTGGATTACACAGAAAGAGGCAAACTTCCGGGTACAACTTCCGTTCCATGCAAGATCTATAAGCACCTACACATACCACGACACTTAAAACCCCCTGATGAAGATAATTCCAGTAGCGATAATAACATTTGTAATCCTTATTCAAACCTAACTAGGATTGATTAGTCTATTCGGATACAAAAATCCAACATCAATAGTGACAGCGAAATGCTTTGATATCTAACATCTAGGTTTATCTTGTAACAACCGATGTCATTAATTTAAATATGTTGCATCAAAATAAGAGGACTAATTATACACTAAGTTTAGAGGGGTAAGAGGGTTAACTTAAATCAACCCTACCCACATAATTCGCACACTAATCATGTTTAGAGTGCACATTAGTGTTTCTTTACAACTCAGGCGATTAATTGTCGCACATAAAGACTAAAGACCNGCTAACCCCGTATAGAGTTCAGCCACTTGGAACATCAATGTAATGCCAAAGCTAACCCCGTATAGAGTTCAGCCACTTGTAACACCAATTTCCTGCCAAAGCTAATTCCATATAAATTTCAAACACCAATGTACCGCCAAAGCTAACTTCGTATGAAGTTCAGCCACTTTGAACACCAATGCATCGTCAAAGCTAACCCCGTATAGAGTTCAGCCACTTGAAACACCAATGTAACGCCAAAGCTAACCAAGTACTAAATTCAGCCACTTCAAACACCAATTTCCTGCCAAAGCTAATTCCATATAGAGTTCAAACACCAATACACCGCCAAAGCTGACCCCGTACGAAGTTCAGCTACTTTAAACACCAATGTACCACCAAAGCGAATACAGTGTGATCAATAGCGAGCTATGTAAATCGAAGAGCCTAAGAGCAGGATCGAACCAGTGACTTCTACTACTATATATCTCAAATAGTCAAGCAGAAGTGCGACCACTGCTTTTAGGGTTAATTTTTAATTTCAAATTTCACGATATAAATCGTCTCAGAAAAATTAATTTCAGAGATATTGTATTTCAATAAATGTAGGGTAACATTATTTAATTAAATTATTTTTATTTTTAAATTGTTTGAAACAGGTATTTTGATATTTGAAATGTAGTATCACTATACTAATGTAATACTATAGGTGAGAGAGTTTAATTAAAATAAGATTTTTTTTTATTTTTAACAAATTTACTATACATTCAAGCTCCCTAAATGATTAAAACCCGTTCTAATTCTACCTTGTAAAATAGAGTTTAATAAAAAAAAAAAGATTATTATTTTCATTAAAATGTATCTAACTAACTGCACGAATAAAATAAATTAAGAATACAATATTTAAAATAAACCCTGCAGATTCACATATTCTTTATCACCGTATCTCTTGGTGAAATAAAAAAAAAATAAAAATAGTGAGAGAAAAAAATTAAATAAAGAACAATTTCAAAATCAGAGAAGATAAATTAGTTCCATGCTTACTTAGGATTTTTTTATTCCTTGAATTAAAATGCACATGAATCATATTTCATGAGATCATTTTTATGTAAATAATTCTTAGTTTTTGCTCTCAGGTGATAATAAAATATAGTTATTTTTAATTCCATTTAAAGATAACAAATAAGTAAATAAAAATTCTATTTTTTTTTAATAAAAAATGATTTAATACTTTTTTCCAAGAAAAAAATGCATTGCAAATTATTACTGTTTTAAATATTTTCCTTATATGGTATAAAATATTTCTCTTTTGTTGTATAACTACCTATGACTTATGACAAATAATAAATTATATCTAATTTTAATTTAAATATCATATATCCCTTACACTTAATTTGTCATTTTATATAGCGTTAGGAATTATTTTGTAAAAATAATAATAAATTATAAATAAAAATAACAATTTATTTAAATACATTATCATTAGAATAAAATTGAAGTTAAATACATGTATGTATTTTATTCATTAGAATATTTATATACAAAGTTGGCTTGTTGTCTTGGTAGTTGAGGTGTCCCTTGCATAATGTCTTGCAAGCAACTTTGCATAACGTCTTGGAGTAAGAAGGTACTAAGGGGATATATCGTTCTCAGGTTTATTATGTAGACCAAGTCTCAAGGTATATGAGTCAGTCTTAGTATGTTTCGTATAAAGATACTTTCTCTCGTCAAATCTTATTACCAGTGTGTGTGTAAAGTAAAAGTACATGACTATAATAATTTTGTGAATGTGAATTTTCATGTTAATATTTGACACTGTTGAAATATTAATCATCATTAGAGTGTAGTACATACTTAATATGTGTAAGATGTTCAAATTAAGATGAGTTGAGAAAATTAATTAAGCTGAAAGAGAATTTGCAGTATTTCTTTAAAGGATAATTTTACAGTTATGGCTTGGAAATTATCTAAACAATAGTTGCTTTTAGGAGCCATATGCAATATGCATCTGGAAGTGATTTTGATTGAATTGTATTGAGCGATAATGGTATTAGATTTTAATAAAAAAGATTAGTTGCAATGTGAAATTAAAATAGAAAACGATGAGGATGATGGAGAATGAAAAGTAAAGATAATATAGCAATAACTTTTGTGGAGGAATTAAAAGGATAAAGGTAGTAGGAAGCGAGGTAGTGATAGGAAGATTAATATTGCGGTTTGTTTTGTGGAGGATTTAAAAGGAACAACAGTGAAGGTGAGAGGCAACAACAACAAAGTGGTCCACAATAGTGCCATTAGTTTTGTGGAGGATTTAAAAGGAACAAAATTGAAGGTGAGAGGCAACAACAACAAAGTGGTAAAAGGTTACTGAACCACAATAGTGTGATTAGTTTTGTGGAGGATTTAAAAGGAACAACAGTGAAGGTGACAGGCAACGAGGTGGTGAAAGGTTACTGAACAGTCATATTTAGATTAGTTTTGGGGAGGAATTAAAAGAGACAACTATAAAGATTAAGGCGGCTTTCACACCGAAGTAGCAAGTCGCAGGATGCATGTGTCCTCGTGGCACTTGCATCCTCGGTGTGAAAGCTCTCGTTCAGTTATACAGTCCGGTGTTTAAGATGCATGCATCTTGCCACCAGGACGCATGCATCCTGC
>KZ651807.1:99172-113793 GCA_001010745.2 Gerris buenoi
TTTATGTGTTAATTTTATTTAACACAGTCCCGTGGAAGAATGACACTTAAACTAGTATTCGAAAGGGCCCTTGCATCAAGCCATTGTATATCAAATTTTAAGTTTTCAAGCACTTATATATCAAATTATTAAGTTGTCAACCTTGTATATAAAATTAATAAGTACTCAAGCCCTTGTATATCAAAGTATTAAGTTTCCAAGGCCTTGTATATCAAATTATTAAGTTTTCAAGTCCTTTTATATCAAAATATGGTTTTCAAGCCCTTATAATATATCAAGTTTTTACATCCGCTGCTTAATTGTAAGATTTATAAATGGAAATAACCTTTCATTAACAAAGCTGGGTTGCAATCTAAGAAACAGGTTATTTTTTTTTTTTTTTTTTTTTTTTTTTTTTTTCAGCGATCTGTGAACTCATGATCGACAAAATCTTTAAGTAGATCTGTTTTCGTATTCCCTTTAAAAGCACTTTTATTTGTATCTATAAAACTGAAAACTCAAAATATCCCTTTAAAAAAATATTCATGACTTACGTTTTGAAGATGGAAGATCCAAAGTAACTAATTGCTAAAGGATCCGGGCAATTAAGAGTTGTTCCCTTGACTTCCCTCTCTCTCTTTTATCAGCCATCTGGAACAAATAAACAAATCAGAAATTCACTTAACTGCAAATAGATCGAAATTGTTTTTGCTTTATTTATCGACATTTTTAAAGTCAATGTTGAAATTATCAAAATATGAAATATGATTTAACATTGGTCTGGTACGCATTCGAAGAAACACTCTTCCCGTTTGAATGTTTTTACGAATATCTGGAAAAAAAACATTCCGGACCTCTCTTCATAGAAACTACATATTTTGTTCAGCATGAACTTTTCTGAAGTGGGGAAATAT
Organism: Gerris buenoi; assembly: GCA_001010745.2. Classification (NCBI taxonomy): domain Eukaryota; kingdom Metazoa; phylum Arthropoda; class Insecta; order Hemiptera; family Gerridae; genus Gerris; species Gerris buenoi. The sequence continues at coordinate 100,066 of KZ651807.1, forward strand.
CCTTTGAGGGCAACCTGTTTATAGAAATTAAATACTGATCAACATCTTAAAACCTAAGTGTTTTGGAACATAATAATATATTCTACATGAATATACTACTTATGATATAAGAAAATAAAAACACTCAGCTAAATAAAAAAAAATACGTGTGGTGTCGTGGGACGCCCGTTAGGAACAAAGTTCCTTACGCTTCTCATTGAATATAAATTATAAAATCACACTGCTAACTACTTATAGACTGCTATTATTATACTGCTAACTACCACAAGACGGAGTTAGAAAAGAAACAAAATTAAAAGTAACTAACTAGTGATGCGGTGCATAAAGAACTCGCGTAGAAATGTGTTTTTATATCAACCGTAATGCCTTAATATGTTCTCAATAATGATATCAGGATAATATATCAGCGAAAACCTGGCATTCTTATTCAACCTGAAGAAAGCATTCAAATAATTTTGTCTATTATCTTTATTTAATAATATTCTCGCAGGCTCGCTAGCTCGCCTGTTGATTCAGCATATGTAGAAAATATTTACTACAAGTAGCTGTATAAAAACAGTATTAGTACGTACATATCAATATGTAATACAATTAATGCAAGGCTCACTATGCTCGCCTGTTAATACATTATTTATATAATATAATCATTATTTAATAATTATTAAAGAAGGATCGCTACGCTCACCAATTTTATTTAGCATTTGTAGTCAATAATTATTAAATGGTTATTTTAGGCTCGTTACGCTCTTCTGTTAATATACATTATTTATATATAATCGGCAGTATTTATATATGGCTCGCTGCGCTCGCCTATTTGTTTCGGCAATTGTAGTCAATATTTTTTAAATGGTTATTGGTTATTTTTGGCTCGCTACGCTCGCCTGTTTATACAGTATTTGCACGTAATCAATATTTAATACAATAAATGCAAGGCTCGCTACGCTCGCCTGTTTGATTTAGTGTTTGCAGTAAATATTTATTAAATAAGATTATTGTAGGCTCGCTACGCTCGCCTGTTTATACGGTATTTGTACACAATCATTGTTCAATATAGTTAATGCATGCTTGCTACGCTCGCCTGTTTATACAGTATTTATGGACAAACATTATTTAATAAAATTAAAGAAGGCTCGCTACGCTCGCCTGTTTATACAGTATTTGAACGAAATCTTAAGTTATGAATGTTTGATTCAGCATTTGTAGTAAATATTTATTAAATAAAGTTTTTTTATAATTTCGTTATATTGGCCACCATCTTGACAATAATATATGTAAAATTGTAATAGTTAGGTATTCCTATCCTACTCTTTAAGACCTTTAAATTGATGTATATCATGTCATACTGACTAAAAACTTTTTGTCCTCCACCTTATTGGCCGCCATCTTGAAAAAATGAATTATGAATAATTGAAAAATTATTGACTATTATTCTATATAATTATTATATCTATCTTTTATATACATTTAGATTAATGTAGGTATAAAATGCAATGAAGATTTTTTTTAATAGTCCACCATATTGGCCGCCATCTTGAAAATATTATGTGGAAATTTTTTAATACTTAGATATTCCTTTCCTACACTTTAAGACCTTTAAATTGATGTATAACATGTCATACTGATTACAACCTTTTTTTTTAGTCGTCCACCATATTGGCCGCCATCTTGAAAAAATGAAGTGTGAAATTTTAGTAATTACATATTATTTTTCTCCTCTTAAAGGCCTTTAAAATGATGTATAACACATTATGCTCACTAAAAAAATTTTTTTTAGTCGTCCGCCATATTGGCCGCCATCTTGAAAATATTTAGTGTAAGATTTCCAAAAACTATACAGTTGTCACAAATGATGAGATGCATCTTTGTGCCAAAATTCGTTGAAATCGGTCAATTTTTACTCCAGTTATCGTTGGACAAACAAACAAACACACAAACAAACACACAAACAAACACACAAACTTTTAAAATCCCAAGTCTCTGAAATAAAGAACTCACTGTGCTCGTTCAACTATTAGTACTTAAACTAATTAAGGCGAAATTAAAAGAAAAACATTTTTTTATCAAAAAAGCGACCGTCTTGCAATAAATATGTATTGAATATTGAATATTAACAAAAAAGTTAATAATTATGAGTTTATAGTTAAGAGGAGGGTTGTAGTGGTTTTATAGCGAACTGCCTTGTTTCCTACTTACCCGGCCTCAGTTTAAAATATTATAAAATATATCACTTCACTACTCAAAAACTGCTTGCATCAAGTTGAAATTTTACATGTCTGTTTCAATTGCAAATAGGAAGATGTGCATGAAGTTTTATTAAAATCGCTACGTAAGAAAAAAGTCGTTTTCTCCATTTTAAACGTTTAGGCCTGCTTTAATAAATTCAGCGATCTTTATAACTTTATAGCAGTGTCGGTGTTGGTTTTACTAAAAACATTTATTTAAAACATTTGTTTGTCTCAATTCTATTTAATGAGAAAAACAAATGAAGTTACAATTTTTCCCCTACCTAAAACTCTAATTTTACATTTGAAGGATCACGTTTACGCGAGCGTTGCGCGCGAACGCTTGGGCGGATAACGATGTCCAACGAACTTCATCCTGGGCATTGGTAAAATGAACATGTGTACCAAATGTCAACTAAATCCGTAATCTTTTACTCAAGTTATCATCATCGATAGATTTCGTGACGGTCGTTTTTTTCAGATTCATACACGGGCTCCAAATGCTGTAACGTAGTAACGTGCCATAAAGAACTTCGCTCCAATAATTCAAAACAAAACTGTGTGGAACATTAAAGCATAAACGGTTTAATTAATTGCGTAGTAAACTTAGCAAGATAAGGAGTCATGACACATTGTCGCGTCCAATTGATAAGAGTATTTGACCCTAATAATCGAGTCTGGTGTTATCGATCCAGTCCATGTCTGCAGTTTATTTACTGCTTAATTAATTAAGTCGGATCTTTACCGGCAGTATAAATTAAATTGTGTTCAATGATTCAATCGCTGTTAGAAAAAAAAATAACAAGGAAAAAAAGCGTAGGATAAATAGAATTAATTTCCTAGAACCGTATGAATGGAGATTGTTTGGAACATGTTTCTAGTAATTCTAGGTACATGCAGGGTTTTGTATTAAATCTCTTTTCCGTTGTTTGCTTTCATACGATTTATTCTCTAAATATAAATTATAAAAATCACTTCACTAGAAAAGGGAAAAAGTTATCTTTCAGATGAAAACACAATATGGCCAATGTAGCGCTATTTTTACTTTTCCTTATCCTTAAGAAAGGAAAGTATCGTTTTCACCCCTAAAAAAAATCCAAAAATCGAGATTTCAACGGATTTTTCTGTTTTGGACGATTTTAAGACGATTTGAGTGGTTTTTAGTTGGATGTGTTTGTCTGTCATTATCACGCATAACACACATAGTTTTTAAGCTAGGGAGTTGACTAGCTACAAAAATCACAAGGATATTTCTGTTTTGGGTGCTTTTTAAGACGATTTGAGTGTTTTTTAGTTGGATGTCTGTTTGGCTTTGCGATTGTCTGTCTGTATCACGCATAACACACATCGTTTTTAAGCTAGGGAGTTGACTAGCTACAAAAATCACAACGGATATTTCTGTTTTGGGTTTTGGGGTGCTTTTTAAGACGATTTGAGTGTTTTTTAGTTGGATGTCTGTTTGGCTTTGCGTTTGTCTGTCTGTATCACGCATAACACACATCGTTTTTAAGCTAGGGAGTTGACTAGCTACAAAAATCACAACGGATATTTCTGTTTTGGGTTTTTGGGTGCTTTTTAAGACGATTTGAGTGTTTTTTAGTTGGATGTCTGTTTGGCTTTGCGTTTGTCTGTCTGTATCACGCATAACACACATCGTTTTTAAGCTAGGGAGTTGACTAGCTACAAAAATCACAACGGATATTTCTGTTTTGGGTTTTTGGGTGCTTTTTAAGACGATTTGAGTGTTTTTTAGTTGGATGTCTGTTTGGCTTTGCGTTTGTCTGTCTGTATCACGCATAACACACATCGTTTTTAAGCTAGGGAGTTGACTAGCTACAAAAATCACAACGGATATTTCTGTTTTGGGTTTTTGGGTGCTTTTTAAGACGATTTGAGTGTTTTTTAGTTGGATGTCTGTTTGGCTTTGCGTTTGTCTGTCTGTATCACGCATAACACACATCGTTTTTAAGCTAGGGAGTTGACTAGCTACAAAAATCACAACGGATATTTCTGTTTTGGGTTTTTGGGTGCTTTTTAAGACGATTTGAGTGTTTTTTAGTTGGATGTCTGTTTGGCTTTGCGTTTGTCTGTCTGTATCACGCATAACACACATCGTTTTTAAGCTAGGGAGTTGACTAGCTACAAAAATCACAACGGATATTTCTGTTTTGGGTTTTTGGGTGCTTTTTAAGACGATTTGAGTGTTTTTTAGTTGGATGTCTGTTTGGCTTTGCGTTTGTCTGTCTGTATCACGCATAACACACATCGTTTTTAAGCTAGGGAGTTGACTAGCTACAAAAATCACAACGGATATTTCTGTTTTGGGTTTTTGGGTGCTTTTTAAGACGNTGTGTGTGTGTGTGTGTGTGTGTGTGTGGATGTTTAGCAGTAAAAATTTCAATTCCTGCACTTTGTAGGTAAAAATTAAGCATGGGTTATAGTTTATGCCCTAAATAGAGGCAGAAGGGAAGTTTTAACCCTAGAAACATGGGATGAGTAACGAAATAAATTAGTTTCCACCACAGTGACCTGTCTACAAATATTCGACGGATCAATTAGAGAATTCGTTTCCCTGAGGAATTATAGAATCAATGAACAGAATAACTCCCGTACCATATACTCGTAAAATCCTGGAGCACTTTATTCAAAACAATTTTCAATTTACATATTTGCTGCTGAAATATGCATTAAATAATTACACAATCAAGTAATTAAGATTAAACATGAATATACTTCAAATTTATTGAAACATAAAATATTTAACTACTCGTAATTCAAGGATTTCAAAATTATCAAGATAGATAAAACATTTAAGAAATATTCTTTTAAATTAGTGTAGTGAGTAGTGAGACCCTATTATTGGGGAAATAGTCATCATAACAAAAATCGATTTAGATTATGCTACTTTTATCAATCATCCAAATTTCTTCATAATTGAACAAGCAGTTTTTAAGATATTGTGTTTTGGTGGACACGGCAATAAAAATTAATTGTATCTGAAACGGATCTTGTTAAGAAACTTTGTTTCTTTAAATACTGAACGGATCTTCCAAGATGCAAGAATGAAATTTGACGAGGGGATTCTTAGTATAGATGTATCTTAACATTAACTACGGAAATAAAAAAAGAAAAAAAAAATACTACGAAGAAAGTGGAAAAAATATTGCCTAGAACATCCTACTCCCAGTTCTATGAATTTAAACATCCGTCCGCTGTGTAGTTTGGCACACCTTAATACACAGATGCAATGCACCCATGTACACTTTTTATTTATTTTTTTTTTTTCTATCACTAATGATTATTTTAGACATGGGGGGGGGGGGGGGNTAATTTTAGTAATAAATATACATATTTAGATAAATTTAATAAACGATATAATTTGTATTAAAAATACATTCTAAGTTATTATTTATTTGTTGGAGTTGAAGCTAATAACAATTTAAATTCATGAAATCATGTTAAAGTTTATAGGGACACCTGTTGTTGTTGTTTTTACTGGTTACGGGCTATTTTCTCTGGAAAATGAAAATAATAAAAACAAATTTGGATACAGACTTAGTGTCGTGCTGAAAGCATTGCTAATGCTTGAAAGCTTACTAAATTATTAAATTATCCCATGTGTCCGTTCTGCTTTTCACAGGTGCAAAAGGAAGCTTTTATAATCGAATTTCTGACACAGATATATTTCTACTTACTTATAGATGGAACAGTTATTAAATATGAATTAGAAAACTGATCGCTGAATAAGTTTTGAAACAAAACTTATTCATTATATATATCATACGAATCAGTAGGTGTTTAAGATCATTTTAGGTTTTAAAGATTTTAAAGGTTTTAAAGATTTTAAAGGTTTTAAAGAAAGCGTGCATAAAAGTGGCTAACTAATATCAAGTTGGAATTTTGTGAATAAGTGGTCGGAAAAAATTGCCTTGAGACATATAGTTTAGCCACAAACTGTTATAAACACAGAACATGGCTCCTTTTCAGTGGTCTCACTGAAAAGCAGCCATGTTCCAACCATTTTGGTGGACAATGTGATTTTCGTTATCCTGAGAACAAAATTAGTTTGGTAGACCAAAAATTAAGCTGATGTTAGTTTACCACTTGATAGTTATTCGAATGTTTCTTAAAATCAAACCATAAAAAAGAAGTGATTGTAGAGAAGAGTGTACCCTGAAGTAATTAACTGAATTAATTGAAACACTAAATCAAAATCTTTGTGACTTATATTTTATTTTTTTATGATATTAATGTCTTCCAAGAAGAGATTTTTAAAAAAAGATGGGTAATTATGCCGTAACTTTAGGTAATTAAAGTTTTCTCAAAGGTTCAAAGAAGCCCTTTGGAAGAGCTTCTCTTTAGTGTGGAAGGCCTACTAATAACCTACTAATAAAAGGCATTGGTTAAGGGTTTATGGCGGTTTAAAGGTATTAGTGAGTAAACAAAGAAGGAAGCGTGTAAGGGCAAGGGCAACGCGAAGATGCATTCAAGTCAGGGCTAGTTCAGTCTTGCCGACTCCGCTCCCGCTCACAACTCCGGAGACCGCTCCTTTAAACACCGCTCCGCCCACTGCTTTTAATAGCCTACTATCATCAGGTTCCTACCACCTTATGGTGTACATAATACTAGGCATCGCATGGCTCTATCATTAAAGCGAGCGTAAAATAGTTAATCATGATGAGGTGATATAGTTAAAGCGGACGATTGTAACATAAAGCTGTGTAGTGTGGGAGAAGGGTGCTTTTCTACATATTCCTTAATTTAAATGCTCCGGCCATTTTCATTTCAACTATTATAGAATATATCACTTCACTACTACTTCTATCAAGATGAATAGGACTGTTTTCTATCTACCTGGCCTACTAATTTGAAGTATTATAAAAAATATATCTTCCCCTCTCAAAAACGTCTGCTTGTATCAGGTTGAAATTTAACATGCCTCTTTCAATTGTACTTTAGTTAGACGATGTATATGAAGTTTTATTAAAATCGTTACAACTGAATGTAAGATATAGGTAATAACGTTGTTTTCTCTATTTTAAGCGTTTAGGATCGCTTTTATATTTTTAACGATCTAGATAATCTATCTATCAATCTACTTTATAGAGGTGTCGCTGTTGATTTAACAAAAAAATGAGACTGAAAAAATGTTTGTCTCATCGAATAGGTAATGATAGAATCTTTTCCTGTCCTGAAATTCCAATTTTACAGTTGAACCTCTCGTTTACGCGAGCGTTACGAGCAAAAAACTCCAACGAACTTTGCCTGAGTATTAGCGAAAGGAACACGAATACCGAATTTCAACTAAATCTCCGAATCCAACTTTTACTCAAGTTATCGTCGCACACATAAACGTTACTGACTGACAGGCAGACAAAATGCATATTTTGTCGAATGTAAGACGCTTGCTTACTCTCGTTTCAATTGTAGAATTTTCCATCAGGTATTTTACCCAGGTGTGCGATAAGACTCGGAACCAAAAATGTTCCCTGATGTCTGAAACGGATTTTTTTTTGGAATTTTTAAAATCGGAGACATAAAAATGTTTCGTTCTTCAGAATAATCTCATAGCTTCCGTTACCTTCAGTAAAGGAGAAGCAAGTAGTTAATTCTTATCTAAGTATAAATGAATGAGTCATAGAACATATTTAAGTATACAGTATAAAGGAAATAGTCACATAGTTCATACCAATAAATAGAAGTTAGCTCACTTATGAGTATAAACATTGAAATAAAACAAGAAATAAGTAATAATAAACATCCCTGTCCAACTTGGTGTTCAAATATGCAAACAAATGCATAACAAATTAAAATACACAAACCAGTAACAACTGAATATGCATCGCTATAACGCAGTATCTAAAAGTGACGAGGTGACGTACACCGGCATTTCCCTTCCAGAACATCCCGTCTAGAAAACAGTCTGGTGTTAGAGGGGGGAACTTACTTTGTTTTAATTTAAATGAACGAGTTAAGGGGGTCACGGATCTCTAGATCTATGAATAGATCCGCAGTAAGTAAGCGATACATTTACATTTCAGTTAAGTAATATTTGTTTTCTTTAGAAATTTTTCTGACAAACATGAAATTCTAAGAACGGCACAAAAAGATGTTCGAAGACGTTTATATTTATTTATGTGACAAGACTGCCTTATATACAGCTTAAAAATAGAATGTGTATATAGTGTACTCATTTCTTACCAATTATAAAACAATAGAAAGGTGATTTCTATGCAAATCCGATGAGAGCCAGCGTGATCGTGCGGGTTAAATTACTTACCACATCTGCTATTAAGATTGCGGCTATCACTGAATCATAAGCGGAACGAAATGGGGTTCGATTCCTCGCCGTGACGCTCTGATTTATATGGCTCGCTATTGATCACATCATACTCGCTTCGGCGGTACAATGTACAAATGTATGATGTGTGAAGTGACTGGAATTCTCTACCACGGGGCGTAAAAAGGGCCTAAAAGATGACCTAATTGCAAGGTTCGAACGAGTCCTACCCGTTCTAGTAGGAAGTACTAGATTACTACTACTATGAGAATCCGATTGTTAAGCAATGCAAAAATAATGTTTTGAATAAAAGCAGTATTTTTTTTCAACTTAACAAAAGAAGTATAAATCGGTAAGACATCGGTAATTTATTTTATTTGCATAACAAAACCAAACAGATTGTAAACAACATTCCATAATTTCAATTGGCTAAATTTTATACGAAACATTTCCGACAGTATTTAGTAAATTGATACATATAGAGGTTAACATTTTAAAAATGTTGGTATTGGAGTGTGTAAAAAATGTAGGTTGTTACCTAAAAATGTTGAGCCTGGGAACCTATGGGATCTCTTCTATGTAGGTCCTTTTAAATAATTTAACAAACTGATTTATTTAGTAATCTAGGTTTTTTTCAGTTTCTAAGAATTAAAGCTTAAAGTTGCCTTTTTTACACGCAGAATTTATGTTAGTTTGGCTAGTTTAAGCATTCTGGCAAGCATTTATATTAATTAAAGCAATAATATCACAATATTCCATATCTTTGGCATTTGTAGACAAGGGATGAGAAATTACGGACTTAATTTGAACAGTCAATCCATTTTGAATATGATTTTGTCCGCTAGGAGCTCTGATATCATTTAATTATAATATTTAGAACATCTATAGGTGAAATATAGTACTACAATGAATACAAATTAAAACTAATCTACCTCCTGCTAAAACCTAACTTCCTGGTACGATATTTAAGAGCGTCAAACTTTGTATATCGTTTATTGAAACTTCAGCCCCCGCTATCGTCAAAATATTGTACTACAAATAAAAACCTATCGACCTCCTGTTAAATCCTATCTTCCTGGCACGGTATTTAAGAGCGTCACATTTTGCACGTCATTTATTGAAATTTCAGTCCTCCTATCCTCAAAATACTATAAATGAAAACCTATCGACCTCCTGTTAAATCCTATCTTCCTGACACGGTATTTAAGAGCGTCCTATTTTGCACAATATTCCACATCTTTGACACTTGTAGACGAATGAAGAGAAACAACGGACCTAATATCTGAACAGTTCTAANCCCCCCCCCCCCCCCCCTCTCCTGCAAACGAAACTTGCACCGAACGAAACTTCTATATGGTAAAAAAAAAAATTCCATATGAAACGGATTATTAATCGAAGCACAAAAAAAAATCGGGTACAAGGTACCTCGGAACTTTTCCTCACTTCAGAGGCCACTAAAGTGGCCTCTCCTGCTGCTGCAAGAAGAAGCATATTGGACGTGGTCAGTACTTGGACGGGTGACCGTTCTGAACTAACTGATTTATTATCATTCTTAAAAAAACAAAAAACTTTTTTTTTAATACCAATATTTTATTTAAATATTTGAAGTTTGGCGGTATTTTTACAGATGTAAACAAACTTTGACGTCATCAAAATTATCAGACTAATAAATAATTATATTCACTTATAACTTTTAAACTAATTAATAAAATTTCATCGGGTTTTTTTATATTTGTCCTTAATTTTTTCCGGTTCCAACGATATGATATAAGTCAAAAACCTATTTGTAATTTCAGTATAATTAACCGTCAAAGTTTAAAAATTCAACAATTAATTACTTTAAAATGGCGGCCAATATCATAATGAAATTTAGTGGGCTTGTTTATCATACAGAGAGGTACATTCGTGCCAAATTTCAACTCAATCAGGACCATTTTCGATTTATTACGATTTTTTTTTTAATTTTTGCTGACTAAGCAAACTGGGTTCAAGATGGCGGAAAAAGTTGATTTTTCCGGGCGGCACAACTACAGGTTAGGACTGATTTTTCTGCCAAGTTTCAACTCTCTAGGTTAAATACCTTGTGCGCTACGATGATAACACACATACACTCATACACACATACATACGTCATGCTGAAAACCACTCAGGAGGTCTTAAAAACACCTAAAACGGATAATTCCGTTGAAATCTCAAGAAAAAAAATTTATGGTGAAAACAATACTTTTCCTACTATCAGTAGTGAGGAAAAGTAAAAATCAATTTATGAAACAAATATTCTATCTATAAATTAAATTATCTAACACAATTATCGCTCATGGGCACAAGGATCGCAAAAAATTATACATTTTTGAAATCAACTCGTCGTAGTCTTTCATATGATACCCCCACAGGGTCTTCAAAAAAAAAAAAAAACCCCTTACGGTTTTTTGACCCTTATAGCATTTTTAAAATGCGTGGGTAGGTACTACACACAAATATGCCAAATTTCATATTAATCGGACAAATGGTGTAGCCATGATAGCAGGCAACAGACAGCCTCACGCAGGAAAATATAAGGGTCCCTGGTTTAGCCTATGGACCCTAAAAACAGCATCGAATTAGAGCACCTGCCAAATCAATACAATTGTAAAACCATTAGCTTTTAGTCCAGGTTAAGTATTAGATAAAACAAAAGACACTATTCAAAGACAACAAAATACATGTGAAACTATTTTTAAGCGTAATGTACCGTAATTCTGTAAACTGGAATTATTTTAATGTTTGTTTGTGTTGTTATAGGTATCAGACTTAAAACCTTCTAGGTTCAACAATCTTGGAGTACACAATACAAACTATATTTAGTTAAGTAGTCAGATGATACCGATCCCTGTAGAGAAATCTAAATAAATAACTAAGCTAAGTAACAAACCATCTCTAAATGCATCAACGTCGTGTAAAAAGCCCAAAAATTGTATGCACGTTCTTTCTCCATTAAAAGAAACTAAAAGAAAAAATATTTGAAACTATTCTTAGTCAACACCAGAATATAGAAATTCGTACTTGTCTTTTCATGTTTAGATTATTTCAAGGCTGGATGGGAATTTATGCGATGCCAAGAATTTTAACGATAATTTATTTATTGCAATGAAACTTTTAATAAGAGTACGAGTGCATTAAGTATAAGTATGTATATACTTAATGTGCCTTAGGTGAGACTATAAGAAGGGACAAACACGGGTGCGTTTTTAAGTCACGAAATATTCACGATTGAGGTCAAATATTCAGTATTCTTTACAGAACACGAACATCGTGTTTTGAACTGAGGTGTATTGGTGCCGGAACGCCCCGCCGCCCGCCGTTCCAGTAGTGCTTTAGTGGAATAAAAATTAGTGAACAAATCAGCGGATGTTCCAAAGACAAAGGAGGAACTTCTAGAATAATTTTTACGTTTAACTTTATCATTAAATGTAAGGAAATAAGGGGGAGGGGGGATTTAGAAAACTCTGTGGCATCTATAGATATTCTTGGTTAGTAAAATAACTTTAATCATTCTAGATAGGGAGGAGGGGGTGTCTGCTTATCAATAAATTTAAGGAGCATCAGGAGTGGTCACTATTTGAATTAGTGACCGCAGACCGGGGATCCATTCCCGGACCGGGCCCTCCGCTCGATATTTGCCTACTATATCTATATAAATGTGTCCTGCTTATGTGAAGTGTTCACTAACTGGTTGCTAATGCCAATTATAAAGTTTATAAAGCTTATGGAGCGTCTCACTAACCCCTTTAGTGGTTCTTTAGTGGTTCTTTAGTGGATATTTAGCAGGCTCAGGCTCTTATCTATGAGTTAGTTAGTTATCTACTAAAGCACCCTCCATAGTGAATCACTAAATATTATCATATTGACGAAGTATTTTTTCACAATATTTTTATTTATTTATTTATTTATTGTATGTGTAACAAGCAACAAATTTTTTAAACTTAAGTAAGTAAGCATTCAGCATTCAAGAACGAATTATTGCCGTCTCGAATTGTTAAATAACGTAAAATTAAAATTACTAAAAGTAAACCCTATATAAATTTTGTACATTCGATTTATTATTATATTTAAATAATTAAATTACACAATCATTCCACAAAACGATTTAAATGTTGCTATGTAACTATTTTATCCTCAATAGCCAATAGCATGTTTTGCAATCTTAACGTCTGTCATCATCAAGAAAGATTGCAAATAACTAAATATCATCACATACGTTAAATAGTAGCGAATCTTATTCCACCCTGCGTGTATAACTCATTCAGGTTCGTTACGGTTCGATAGTGCATTTTAAACTGCGTCTAATCAAAAGTACGCAGTCTTTCTTTCTTATATAAGTAGTCTTATATAGTAATCAAGTATAGAGTATATTTAGTCAAGTATACAGAATAAGTTTGATTGAACAACTTGAAGATATTGATTAAAATAAATATTTTTTAATATTCGAATTCCAAGTAAAAATTGAGAGCATCGATAAATAAATATTTCAACTATCTATCTCAATTATTTAAATAACCGTCGGCAACTCGTCAAATAACTCATGAAGTTTTATTCTTACTACATTATTCGAGAGCAATACGAGGATGTAAGCCTAAGTTATACTTTCTTTTAAAACTTATTATAACATTATTTTTGCCGGCAAAAAAATATTTTATTAAAGGATCATATCGTCATATCTACAAGACTTTATTTATATACATATGTTTCAAAATAAAAATGAAATATCTGATATTATACAAAACATATACGTGATATATATAAATATAATTTTTAAATACCTTTAAACGATATTGAAAAAATAAATTTACATAATGTTTTGAAAGGGTTATATCATAATATTAAATCCGAACGTTAAGTAAACATAGTATGATTGAATTCGGATTCTTATCATGCTAACGGAAGCTTGTATTAAACCGGACACTTATCTGGGATCTAACTGGGAAAAAAATACAGGCGCACAAGGTAATAAATTAACTACTGGAATTAGTGTCGGAACATATCGCAAATATAACTTTCAATGTTACTTTAAAAAAGAATAAAGTAGCATTTAAGATGTCTATAGTTTTACAAAATTATTATTTCATTGTGAGAATCGATTATTGTTTTCTTTATTGACCTATAAAAATAAAGTGGTTTATTAAGTGTTGCAGATTATTGTAGGGTATAAAAAAATAAAAAAATAAAAAATAATAATAATAAATAAAT
>KZ651807.1:120107-131488 GCA_001010745.2 Gerris buenoi
TTTTAATTTTTTTTAGGGGTATAAAAATAATTCAATTTCATAAGTTTAATCTAATTTAATAAAACAACTTTAAAGGAACTTGATCGAACATATTTGAACATGAATTGTACCTTTAAAATCCGTAAATCTAAAATATTCGCATTTTTCCCATACAGGGGTAGTTTTTACCCCCAAATAGCAAAAAGCACATATCGAGACAATATAACTTTTGAAGTGAGGGGTCAGATGAGCTTGTATACAAAATTTCAGGCCAATCCATTCAATCCGAAAAAATTGGGAGCTTTTACTTTATTTTCGCCTTCATTGACTGGACTAATATAGCTGTATATGCAGTTAGAACTGCCAGTGGAGTTAGTTAGACAATGCGTACGTAAATCTGTCGTTAATCCTCCTAAAAATCCTACTGAGTAATATCAGTAGGATTTTTAATACCTAGTAACTCAAAAATCCGCTAGAATGCACTACATGTTTCAAATAGTAAATACTTCATAATGAAAAATAAGATCTGAAAAATACTAATAAACGAAGTAATTTAAGAGAATTATTTTATTAATGAATATTATACATATTTAATAAAGAAAAAAACCGAAGTGAGAAAACAAAATTGAATTCTTGTATTATAAGAACAATTAGGATTAATTTACGACATTCAATTTTGATTAAAAAAATGTTATTTATAAAAAAAATACGTTATTAATAATAAAAAAAATACAGGAGTTTCATGTAATAAATAGCTCCCAGACTTTCCTTATAATGGAATGAATTGTGTATAGTGTATAATATAGCCCTGGTTTTTGGAAACAAAACTATTTATATTAGACATAATATAAGGAACCTGCCTATAATTCCTAGCATGAGCCCCGCACGGCGAGTTATGTAAACAAAAATATGCAGAAATACTATTAATTACAAAATGTCAACCCAACGAAATATAGTCTAATCAGCAATACAAGAACGTACTACGGGATTTAGTATAATGCAGTATGTACTTTGTTTTCTAGTGCCAAGATAATCCGCTAGATTGAACCACGAGTATTATTTTAACTGCAAAGACTGAGAGATATTTTAACAATACATACGATTAATTTAGGTTGTTTTATAGTTATAGTTTATAATTTTAAACTAGATTTTTACTTGTGTAAAAGTTATAAATATTTAAATGTCTCTCAATCTCTCCTTTGAGAGAATTAGGAAAGAAAAAAATTAGACATTTTCTTTATTAAGTATCCTAAAACGACGAGCTCAGATCAATTGTTTATTTCATCGTAGGTCATTTTTTCGTGGACATCCGATTTAGACAACCAACTTTTCTTCTTTAGTTTTAGTACAAATATAAAATTGCTCATAAAGATGATTTAAAATGCAAATGATCAATTTAGAAGTAACATTTTGATTCGAAGTGAAACATTTAAAAGAACCTAAATGTCTTTTTTTTAAGAAAATCTATTAGCTGTAGATCCCACGTGCTGCAATATATTTGCATAATAATAATTATTAGAGTGATGGAAATTAATGTTAATTTTCTTTTATTCGCTATTAGTCACACATTCTTGATGTGTGACTGAGACTTTGGTGTTATTGAACAAGCACAGAGAATTAATTTCTAGATATTCCGATAAGGACGGCGTCATGATAGATTAGTGTTACCGACGTTTCACCTAAGTTCGAGGACACCAGAGTGCCGAGTGCGGGGGCTATTTTAATAAACTTTTCCAAGAGGATATTTATATTGAAAAGAATCCAGAAAATTTTAATAGGGAAGATGGACTCAAGCTCTGGAATAAATGGAACCCCCCAATCGCCACCCTAACCACTGCTATGATCAGGAGATCAAACTTCCCCTTAGATGATGGTATATCATGCATATGACGCAACAAGCAACAGATATAGTCTCAGAGTTAAGACTATTGTTACTCTTCAGATTGTTACTCCCCTTATTAAAAAATTACAGAAGGGAGTAACATTCTAAAGAAAGTGTATGGGATGTTCTTCTTTTGACAATTAACCCCCTTATAATAACCAGAAGTGTGATATTTCTTTGTTCCAAAGTACAATTGACTAAATATCCCTTTTTTCTTAACAGTTATTTAGTCAAAGTAATTGTAATTAAAACAACATAGGGGAGTAACAATCTAAAGAAGTAGGTACTGTTACAGACCTAAGAATAGATTGAAAACACTGCTCCCGACTCCCGACCACTCCTTCAAGTAAACGTTGTAAGAACAATATGTACTGTAAAAGAAACACATCCAAATTATAAACTCCCGTCAAAATTAATGCTCCACTTTTATATTTTTATGCTTACACAAACGCCGTTGAATTAGGATCTTTTTTCCTATATTTTTCATCTCGGGTGGACCTATTTCGCCTTTGTCAATCATATCCACACGCCTGGAACCGCCGAAAAGCTCGGCTGATTGTAGTGAGATGCACTCCTAGTCAACAACCAACCTTTTGAGAAAAGCCTTTCTTAACCCATCACTATGGGGTTAATCGCTTCCTCCATAGTTAAATTTGGAGGTGTATTCATGTTGACACATACAAACAAGTATAAGTTTAAATAAAATCTAGGGCGGATTGTAGTAGAAGTAGGTCTTTATTTAGGTTTAAGGTAGTTTTCTATTGTCATTGTGTTATTAGGTCTTGAAAACAAAAAAAAAAACTAAAACAAGACCTAATAACACAATGACAATAGAAAACTACCTTAAACCTAAATAAAGACCTACTTCTACTACAATCCGCCCTAGATTTTATTTAAACCAATAAAAATCATTAGGGAGGATAAAAATCATTAAAAAAAAACGTTACAACAAGTATAATAATGTAATAAATACGTGAGAGCTCTCAAATAATGCATGGCAAATAACATTGAATCATTAATGATGATGATTAAATATAATTAATTATAATGATTAAATATAATTAATATGATGATTAAATACGATTAACGATGATGATTAAATGTGAGATGATGAATGATGATGATGATTAATGACTTATTAATCATCAGTATAAATTAGAGATAGTCAAAACAGAACAATATAAAGCAGAGAAATATGAAGGTGGTCGTTAATTTTGACGGGGAGTGTAGTTGGTGACTATATGCAAACATCGGAAAATAGCTTAACATTTCATTTTTAGATGAAAGAAAGAAATAAGTACAATTATAAAATTAATACTCAATAATTTATCGTCTTTTCTTTGAACAATTATCTAACAGTAAAATACGGTCCAAAATAAGAAAAAAAAGGAGGGGATACTTCAATAGCATTTATTTTATTTGAACATATTTTAATACCAATTTCTAATCAATGTAGTAGTCGTACAGAGTGTTATCTCTATGTACGTTTCCAATAATTGCAGTATAATACACGAATATTGGTCCAGACGTGACACATGCTGATAACAATTATAAGCAATAAGATATCGAGATAAGAAGTGAATTACAGAGATAGCAATAGCAAAATATGTAATTGGAATGGAGATATAAAAATAAAAACATCGCTACTTCTTACAACGGAATCAAAATTATATAAGTTGACAATTTCGAAAAATTAATGCGTAGATCACGGCAATTATTTCCTTTTCTTTCGGCTCCTAAGGCCAGGTGTAACATGAAGCGGACTGTCCATCTTGCGTCGTGAAAGAGGACAAGTTGCAGCGTGATTTCTAACTCGTGTTCTTTTTTACCTTCTCATTCTCATATAAAGAGAAAGTATTGTGATGGCGCGAAAATTCAATTTTGATGGATTTACACGTTTTGAGGTGGTTTTTTAAAAAATGTCAGTCTGTCGATGAAATTTGGCATACATGTTCAGAAAAATCATACCCCGAAGCAAAATTTTGAGGCGTAGTTCCAAAAAACTTTGAAAAAATTACGTTTCTCAAAAACGGTTCCGAGGATTTAGATTAAAAAAAATCTAAAATCTAGTCCATTTGAATACGAATCAAACGATATAAGCCGTTTTCCCTAGAAAAATCTAGATCCTGAAAAAAATAAATTAAAACGTGGACAGAGAAAGCACGGGTTCGATTCCCCGCCCAGGAAAAGTTATTTTTTGATACATTTTGATGAATTCTTCAATAATAAGTAAGTTTACATACGAAAACTAATAAATAGAACACACTGGGACTAGTAATTATGAACTCTTATATGAGAAAGTTGGACTGAGTTTTTTGTCTTGGACCGATTTTTTTTTATTATTAGCAAGTCTAGCAGCTATAGCTTCCTCCAACGAAGAAGAATGTCTCCTTCTGTTCGCTTTCAGGCAACTAACACCGAAAAGAAAATGCATGAAATAAATGAAAGAAGAGACGAGTTAGGCGACTTTCACCGTCTGTGCTGTGAATTGAATTTATTTGAAGACCAGGATTCCTCATATTTTCGAATGTATCAAGAAAAATTTCAGAAGTTGTATCTTCTAGAACTTAAAATAGCGATACAGAGAAGACAAAAAAAAAAAATAAATAAATAAATAAATAAATAAATAGTACTCCTAGTGGTGCAAATCATATAGTTCAGGAGACAGCGTGCAAAAAAGGGTCTGACTAACATCAATCTAGAATTGAATGTACAATCTTTTGGTGCCTTTTAAGAACATGTGGCCGGCTAAGTTCGTCCGCGGGACATGGATGGGCAATAGGCATTTGGAAAAAACAAATCGGTGTAGAGCGGCCATGTCCCGCCAATTATGATGGAAAATGTGATATTCAAAGGGTAATCCAAAACATAAATATAGAATGTTTCAATTAAAGATCTAATATTAACCATTCTGCCCAAGTAAAACCTATAAAAAATAGTTTTGTAAAATAACGTTCTAAGGTACATATAATTTAGGTATAGTAAAATGAGGATATTATTGTTTAGATTTACCTTTAATCAGTTTAAAATAATGTTTTACATGAATGCCTCCATATCCCTTACCTGTGGTTCCTTAATCCTTCTATAGCCCTATTCTACCCCCACTTAGAACTGTTATTTTGTCATAAAGCTTGTAATAGCTATTTACGCAACTAGAGCAGTAAGGGCGTTATTACAGGCCGAGGGCGAAGTTTGAAAGCACGAGTGCGTTAACGCCCAAGGCCTGTCATAGCGCTTACTGCTCGTGGTACGTACACTATTTTATCGCCCACCACATGTAAACTAACTTTAAAAAAAAACTATTTTGCCGTAATCTTCAAAAACAATAAACGCATATTAAGGTTAAATCATTACCAAAACAAACCAGAGCATATTTTAACATGTTAACTAGGCGACACTAGTGTCGCCTAGTCCTAAGGTTTTGTCGCCCAGTGACTAGAGGAAGTGCCGGCAGTTTTTTTATGCGGTAAATCAAAAATTTACTATCAGTCAAAATTATTTTCTGATGCTAGTTATTAGAAATCCGTGAAAGTAAAGTGATGTTATCAATTAATTACTGAGCTCAGAGCCCAGCTGGAGCAAGGTTAGCCAATAACGGAATTATAAGCAGAAGCGAGCTGAGTCGGTCAGTAATATAAAAAAAAATAAAAATAAAAAAAACGGCCAGCGATCCCCAGCCAGGCTTGCAGGTGCTTTGTATATGCCAGGTACTTGTATAATCCAGGTACTTTTATAGACCAGGTACTTTTATATTCCAGTTGATTGTTTAGGAGCTGGTTCTTGTATAGGTCTGGTGAAATAGCTTGGGCACTTTTATAGGCCTGGTACTATTGTATTACCTGGTACTCGCTATAGTTATATAGTGCGGGTACTTGAGAAGACGGTGAAATGTGCAGAATCTGGAAAGAAAAGAGAAAATTTTACTCCATCTCGGGGGTTTGGCTCCCCCTCACGGTACATCTATGGGCGTCGAAAAAAACAACAAAATACAGATTCCTGTAATAATTTATACGGTCTAATTCCCCAGAGAATCTAGTTTGAAAATTAAAAAGTTTAAAAGTCGGAAAAATCGTTTTAGCCCCACGTGATCACATATAATACACCTGAATGACACCCCTTTTTTTTATTCCTTTATTATTTAAGATTCATGAAATAAACACAATGCAAAACATTAAAAATACTGTTTTGCTCAAATGTACCTTAATATAATGGTAAAAATTTCGAGAAAAAAAACAAAAATTTTATTCGGTCGCGCGGAGGAATCCGTACGGTTTTTTTTTTGGGTAAAAAAAAGTGTAACAAAATTCCCAGTTCACGGATATTCCGCTGCGATTTTTCTTAAGGGGGAAAAAAATACAGAGTGAAAAAAGGGAACGAAATCGTTGTCCCACGCATCTTGCAAACGCAGGTCCGTAGCGGTCTGGACCGAAGGGACTTTTTCGTCGGCCTCCACTGACCGGATAAATGGATAGGAATTTTTATTTTCAAAAAAACGGGGGTTTCACAAAGGCCCTGAAAACGTGGTTATCGAATTTTAACGGTGCCCCAGTTTGTGCGTCAAGGTCGATATTCCTATGAGCGCCGTGTGCCTCTGCGCCTCGTACCGACCCCGCCTAAAATTTCGTACCACTCTTTCACGCCCTTAAAAAGACCTACCCGTCAAATTTCACCTACCACCCTGACCCCTTGGGAAAGTTTTACCCGATCTCAGGCGTGCGCCTCCCCCTTACGGTAGATTTGTAGGTGACGAAAAAAGAAACCAACAGATTCCTACTTATGTGGTCTAATTGCCCTTTGGGTTTCGTTTGCAAATTCTAGAGTTTAAGGCGGCTTTCGCACGGCGTGCGAGACTGATACCGCTTGAGAAACAAATACATGGGTATCAGCATGGGGCTATTTACATTAAACGTCGAGCGAACCAACCCAACCAAGCCAACCCGGGCGTTTTTGTTAGCAAAGTAGCAAAGCGTTTTCGGTCCTTGAAAACGCTCTGCAAACGGTTTTTACGCGGACTAGTAGATAATCGGCCGATCGGCTGGGTCTCGCGCGCAGTGTGTAAGCCACTAAGACAATCGCACCAAAATTGGCCTGAAAAAAAGGGGTTTTACCTCCCATGCGAGCACCAAAGAAAAACATAAATCGGATTCCTATAGTCCACCGTGAGGGGAGCCTCGTCCGTGAATACTTAAGTTTAAGGGGGTAGTGCAACTCGGGAAAGTGTTGAGATAGGAGGTAGGTTTAAAAAATAAAATAAATCGCGTTATTTCGTCCGCTGCTGCCAGCCCACCTGTCCCGGCGGCCCCGCTTATCATTATTATTATTATTATTTTTTTTTTTTCAGAGGATGTGTCCTAAAGCTACCGTCCGCTGTGCCAACAGCGTTTTCTGCTTTTTACTTTCGTTATTTTCAAAATTCCGTCGCCGCTGTACGGTACATCCGGGGCGCCGCGGGTGGTCTTATATTACGCATGGGGTATGCCTCTAAAAAAATAATTTGTAAAATATTTTCCGTTAACGGTTTTCACGCGGCGATTTTTTAAGGGCGAAACAATTCGTGAAATTTGTTTACCCGCGTATCTCGGAAACGAAGGGTCGCAGCGGTCCGGACCAATGGAACTTTTTCCGACTCGGGTGGGCGTCAAGGCCTTCAGTTGTGCCTTCCAACGCCGCGCCGCGCAGGGGCTGCGCCTCGCACTAACCTCGCTTTATAAGTTTCGTCCATAACTTTTGGCCATCTAAAAGACCCCGTCTTCAAATTTCAACTAAGATCACTTTGTTCATGAAAATCAACCCCGGTTTTGTTTTTAGCTCAATTAGTGTATACATCAGAGTGTGGCAAATGGCTATAATTATCTCCGTTAATATTTGAGATATTAAACTGCGGTTTCTTACTATCTTCAACATGCAAAAAACTACTTTTTTTGGTGGATACTCATTTTCCCGCCATTTTGGTTGCCACCATATTGAATTCAACCTTAAAATTTCAATTACAAAATTGACATTTTCAACGATTGATTGCTATTAAAATAAGGCTTCAAGGAAAAAAAATAAGAGTATAATTATCCTATTCAACTCAAAACTTCAAAATTGGTTTAAAATAACATTTTCGGTTGCGAGTAAAATGACTTCGTGTGTTGCTGTAGGAACCAAATAAAAATTAAAAAAATGGAAAAAATAGTGTTGAACTTTTATTTTTTACCCTAAAATAAGACAAATTTACCCTTGCATTTTTTCCCCTAAAAACCTTTACTTTGGCCGTAATTAGACGTCAATTTAGTAATTTCGACTGGCCACCACTTTGACACAGTGAGAGATAAAAAGCTCTGGTTAGCAGCAAATGTTTTCTTTTTTCAAGGACTTTCCAAATATGTATTACAGTTTAGGGGTTCCAATTTAAAATGTTTAAGTTGAATCCAATATTGTAAATCAAAATGGCGGGAAAATAGAATTTTTCAATCAAAATGGTCGGAACCGTTTTCAAAGTTTTTGTGGGTAGCGCCCCAAAACGTCAATCTCAATATCCAATTTTCACGCCATAACAATACTTTCTCTTAATATGAGAAAGTAAAAAAATAGCTTAAAGTTGTGTTTTGAAACTTTAAATTTTCAAAAATTTTCTGAAGCCTCCGGACCCCCCACTATGCTGCAAATTAAATGCCCATCAGACCCCCCAGAACGACCTAGTTTGTCGCCCAGTAAAGATTCCTTAAAATATGCTCTGAAACAAACCGCAGTTATAAAAATATTGATTGTTTACAAATTGAACAGCTGACGCTGAGTACTACTAGAGCTTCCTGCACGCCGCGGCCCGGCCAGGAAGCGGCAGCTTCTCGAACTAAATTAGCGGCACTGTAATGGATAAACCATACATATTACCAGCCCCAGGGCTGTAATATGGAACATTACTTCCCGCTCAGGACAGCCATGTTTACAAGTGGAGGGCGATAAAGTAAATTAAATATGTATAGCGTAGTAGTTTTTCACACACTATGCTAACAAAGGCCCCGAGACACGGTCAAAATGTTTGCGCAAACATTTTGACCGTGTATGGGGCTGTTTGATGTTTGCGCAAAACAAGATGTTTGACCTCTATAGACTAAATTTGCCCGAAATCAGGTTTGCGCAAACATTTTGCAAAAAATGTTTGATCGTGTATGGGGGCCTTTACACTAAAGATGATATAAAGGTCGAAACGCGAAAGTTTAATTATATAAAACTGTTGAGACAATATTGTTGTTACTTTTCAACAAATACAATATACGTTAATTGTCAATATACGACAATATTGTTGTTAATTTTTAAACTCTCTAGTCATAAATAACTAAAAAATATGTTTGTATTATATGACGGAATGTATTGAATCATAGTTCTTCTCATATTCGATTAATTCCTAGTATCATCTATTCTATTAAAAGATTTCCAAGGCTATTTTTGGCTGTTTCTCAAATTAACTTTTAATAATGATTTCTTAAAACCTAAATATTTTGAAACAAAAATACTTTCTTTAGAAAAATGAACAGCAGTAAAGTATCCTCTTAATTACAACAGGAAATATTATCACAACTTGATAGAAGAATTATACGTCCCTTATAAAAAAGAAAACCAGTTAGAGAGTCACATAAATGATTTTAGAGAAATCTATAATTGTATTGACCTAATCAGAGAGATTTTAAAGCTCAGTATAAACTTTTGCAGTGAACAGTACTCATCACTGAATTGTCTGCTCGTCTCTTAGGCATTTAAAATCGCCACTAGTGGAAGAGAGCCGGATGTATACAATTAAGTAATACTTTTGAAGAGTCGTCGTTCTTTATTCCTACATAAGAAGTTATATAAGAATCGTAGTTATGGGCAGCAATTTAATTTATCATTATTATTAATAACAGCAAATAAGAACAAAGTGATGGAACAGTTGCCAAATCAATGTTAAGCAAACTTGGTATCTATTTTATGTACCCACGTGCATGATATCTATTTTATGTATCCATGTGCATGGTATCTATTTTATATGTACCCATGTGCATGGTATCTATTTTATGTACCCATGTGCATGGTATCTATTTTATGTACCCATGTGCATGGTATCTATTTTATGTATCCATGTACATGGTATCTATTTTATGTACCCATGTACATGGTATCTATTTTATGTACCCATGTACATGGTGTCTATTTCATGTACCCATGTACATGGTGTCTATTTGTTTAATACTCATCCAACTAATGTATTAAACTTAAATGTAATTTTAAAAGTAAAGTTACATTCTTAGAATGACACGTTAAATTACTTTTATCAACGTACAAGTAATACTCACATTTATACACTAGAATAACTAAATACTTAACACTGGAACATCACTAGTGAGGTTGTGCTATTTCAAATAATAACTCTGTAGTTCAACTGAAATAAATTAAATAATAATTTAAGAGATTTCTATTTTTGGTCATCAGGGGTATAATAAAAAACCAACTACGTTTCTTTTGCAATATTTCGTCCTTATTCTTTAGGACATTTTCAAGCCATTTATACTTGTTTCCATTGTGTAAGAATCAAATTATTTGTCAAATACTGAGTCAATTAAAAAGTGATTTTTTCCAAAATCCCACTTCTTAATCCCGTCTTTTAGAAATTCCTTAAAGTCAATTAGAATAAGATTCATTTTTCTTACACACTGGTTACATGAGTCATGAGCAAAGATTAAACAGTGACTCCTAAAGAATAAGGACGAAATATTGCAAAAGAAACGTAGTTGGTTTTTTTATTATACCCCTGGTGACCAAAAATAGAAATCTCTTAAATTGAAAATTAAAGGGGACCGCATCAAAAAATGGATAAATAATAATTTGTTAACAATATGAATACAATAAAGATAGTCCAAGAGATGGCGTGCAAAAATGTGTCAATCTAGAATTTTGTGTTCAAGTAAATCTTTTAGTGCCTTTTAAGAATATTTGGTCGGCTAAGTTCGTCCGCGGAATATATAGCTTGATAATAGGCATTTGAAAAAAATTAAACAGTGGAAAACGTCCATGTCTCGCCAATTATGGTAGGCAAAGTGATTTTCCATGATCCTGAGTACACAATTAATTAGTAGACCGATAATCAAGTTGATTTTAGCTAGTCACTTGATAGGTTAGTCATTAAAATATTATACCAATGTTCGGACAACATGAAAACATCCTGAAGAGGCTTCTAGCAGTAGGAGCGAAACGTCGGGATGTACACCTTTCGAGACGCGGTCACCACCGGAAGACCTAGAACTTCATTATTCAAATATTAGTCCGAATCAAAGTGGTCACATATCAAGTGACAAACTAACATTAACTCTACCCATAGTAGTTCATAAGATATATGAGCCCAAAGTTTTGTTATTTCGTCACTCACTCACTCACTCACTCAGCATAATTCCTAGGCACATTAGAAATAAGCCAAGTCTCACGTAAAATGTTGTGAGATCATAGGTTTAGCCAAGTCCGAGTAAGTTCTACTAGGTCTAATTTATCCAGTGCAAGTAAATGA
>KZ651807.1:153128-170078 GCA_001010745.2 Gerris buenoi
ATTTTAAAAAAGATGACAGCGGTTACTATAAGATCTATAAACATGTCAGAAGGTTATATTAAGGTCATTAAAAAAGACAAGGGTTACTTCAGGTTTGTTCCGACCCTCCTACTTGTACCCTTTGCATCGTGCCGCAGATCGTTCGGAAATCGTTTAGTTCAGCTTTTATGCGCATGTGCTAACATTGTACTGAAATAAAATATCGTCAGGTTGAGGTTGAACGGATTTGTGATTCTTAATTCGCAAACATTCAAGGAAACCTAACGGATAGGTAACCTTCCTGTTGATATGTGTGAAGATTGACGTAACTGCGCATGTCATACAAACCAGCACTTGGCATTGCCAGAGGATTGATTGGATAGTACATTAAACGGTTCGCAAGCAATCCCAACGTGGGTTGGAACTTTGGAACGGTTTTGATGACGGGTGAAACACCGTCACAAGAAGAACAAGAAAATTTAATTTTCACTTCCACTGCAATCCGTTTGAAGGACGAAATTTTTATGTCTCCGATTTCATAAATTCCACGACAGAAATCCATTTCGGACACCAGGGAAACATTTTTGGTTCCGCGCGTCTGCTGGTCTGTTGCTCAATTCTTGCAACCCAACATAACTTAAAAACTACTCGTCTGATTTTATAGAAATTTGGATAGTACGTCATAATTAGCCCAATGTTGGTCCTATAGAAGTTTCAACCTTCTGCGACCATTTGTTTCTCTTCCCCATGAGCACAAACATACATTTATTCCCACCTATATCTCCAAAAGTACTAATCTGATTTTCATGAAATATGGATGGTTTGTCGAAAGTAGCCTGCAGATAGCTCCAGATTAATTTTAACCGTGTGCTGCGCTCACTAGATTTTCTATAGTTAATACTTAACTAAATCAAAACAATTTTAACAGATTTAAAAAACAATAATAGATAATTTTACAAATTATTTAAATGTACTTTTAAATTAATAAAATAAAAAATAAACAAAATAATAATAAAACATACAAAGGTAAAGGTTTGCGCTGATAGCCCAAGTAGTTAAAGCGCACCTTCCTTAGCCGCGGGTGAAGGAGAGATAAAAAAATTGGTGTTGTTAATAAAGAAAATTTGTGGACATTCAGAAGAAAATGTTATGGGAGAAGTTAATATGGGGCCAACAATGGACTATTTTAATGACCTATAGCATCTAAATTTCATTTAAGATATGTATGGTTTTTATGATATGTATACTGGTTCGCAAAAAAGTTGAAAGGCACACCGACTGACAGATAGGAGACTAAAAATGTTGATCGACACACCGACTGACAGACACGAGACTAAAAATGTTGATCGACACACCGACTGACAGACACAAGACTAAAAATGTTGAAAGGCACACCGACTGACACACACGAGACTAAAAATGTTGAAAGGCACACCGATTGACAGCCACGAGACTAAAAATGTTGAAAGGCACACCGGCTGAGAGACACGAGACTAAAAATATTGAAAGGCACACCGACTGACAGACAGGAGACGAAAAATGTTTCCTGAATATCTAAAATGGATTTCTGTCCAGAAATTTTTAACAGAAAAATCAAATTGCTTCCGTTACCTTCGGGAAGCTCATAAAAAATAATTATTTCCAGAGAATTTAAAATTAGTATTACTCAATAATATCGAAACTATTTTCATTGTAAAATGTATGAACGGCTGGATGTTTCTTATCTCTGACTGATTTCAAACGTACCCTAAATAATAATTTCATGAATGAAAATAATATGACGCAAGATTGACAAAACCAGGAATCGAGCAATGTAAAAATGTGAAAGGCAAAAAAACCACAATATTTACTCTATTCGTGTCACGCTCTTATGATATCTTATCTTTATTATCCCCTTGCTATCTTAGTACGGCGGGCTTGGTCTACGCGATTCACCTTTATTATGATTACATTTTGTCCAAAACTTACAACATTTGTATTCTTAAAGCTAAATTTGATGAGTATTTCAAGAACAAACAATAGAAATATATTTAGGAAAAAATACGTATGACGAGACTACGAGACTATGCATATTAATAATAAAGTTAGGTTAGATAGGATTTAAATTTACGGCATTTGTAGCAATATTTAAATGGTAAATATTGATGTATAAAGATAAAGTAAGATAAAAAGATTTTTTTTATGCAATATTATTTAGGAAAAACAAATATCACATAAAACATGTGATGGAAAGTTACAACAATATACTAGTATGTTGCAAAAACGTAGTTAGAGAGAGATTAAAAAAGAAAAAAATGGCAGCCGGTATTTTAAAAAAGATGACAGCGGTTACTATAAGATCTATAAACATGTCAGAAGGTTATATTAAGGTCATTAAAAAAGACAAGGGTTACTTCAGGTTTGTTCCGACCCTCCTACTTGTACCCTTTGCATCGTGCCGCAGATCGTTCGGAAATCGTTTAGTTCAGCTTTTATGTGCTAACATTGTACTGAAATAAAATATCGTCAGGTTGAGGTTGAACGGATTTGTGATTCTTAATTCGCAAACATTCAAGGAAACCTAACGGATAGGTAACCTTCCTGTTGATATGTGTGAAGATTGACGTAACTGCGCATGTCATACAAACCAGCACTTGGCATTGCCAGAGGATTGATTGGATAGTACATTAAACGGTTCGCAAGCAATCCCAACGTGGGTTGGAACTTTGGAACGGTTTTGATGACGGGTGAAACACCGTCACAAGAAGAACAAGAAAATTTAATTTTCACTTCCACTGCAATCCGTTTGAAGGACGAAATTTTTATGTCTCCGATTTCATAAATTCCACGACAGAAATCCATTTCGGACACCAGGGAAACATTTTT
Organism: Gerris buenoi; assembly: GCA_001010745.2. Lineage (NCBI taxonomy): Eukaryota > Metazoa > Arthropoda > Insecta > Hemiptera > Gerridae > Gerris > Gerris buenoi. The sequence goes on from KZ651807.1 coordinate 155,973, forward strand.
GGTTCCGCGCGTCTGCTGGTCTGTTGCTCAATTCTTGCAACCCAACATAACTTAAAAACTACTCGTCTGATTTTATAGAAATTTGGATAGTACGTCATAATTAGCCCAATGTTGGTCCTATAGAAGTTTCAACCTTCTGCGACCATTTGTTTCTCTTCCCCATGAGCACAAACATACATTTATTCCCACCTATATCTCCAAAAGTACTAATCTGATTTTCATGAAATATGGATGGTTTGTCGAAAGTAGCCTGCAGATAGCTCCAGATTAATTTTAACCGTGTGCTGCGCTCACTAGATTTTCTATAGTTAATACTTAACTAAATCAAAACAATTTTAACAGATTTAAAAAACAATAATAGGTTTTAAAACCATAAAATAATTAAGTAAATACGAAATAGGATGCGAGGAAGCTGTTGTATATGAAGGCATTGTATTTATATTCGGTTATCTTGGTCGTAACTCATAATTGTTATACATGTCATATTTATATTTAAGCTCTCGTTGATTAGTCAGTCCTTAAATAAACTAAATTTGATAACGCATCTAGTTGTATTATAAACAAACAAAATAGTCTACAAACTAGTGTGGCACATTGCTGCCTTAGGTGTGCTTAGACCTGGTTTCGATCCTCATTGGAATCTCACTAATTATTATCACTAATAATATATGTGCGCACATAGTTAAAATTAATATGGGGCCATCTGTGGAAACGTTCACATTTCAATTAATGACCTCTAAAATCATGGTAGGACCTACCATCAAACTTTCATTAAATTGGATCAGTGCTTTTAAGGCTCTACCGCTCTTTGAGGTTAGAAAACTCATTAAAATGAAAATTTTATTAGTATATTTGTTCGCTGTGTTATTATCTTATTTATTTATCTTTTAAAGTGACCTATTTATTTAATAATGGGTCAATCTCGTTTCATTTAGTAGCAGAAAAAAATGGAGCAATTTAAAATTAAGATATTTCATACTGCAAAGATTTATACTATTTTCTGCAGCTTAAAGAAAATTCAATTCCATTAAAATAATTTAAAATATTGTGAGAGAAAGAGGAAAAGAAAAAAGAAAAAAACATTAATACGCTTATTAATAAGTATACATAATAAAAATAATTATAGTTCAGGAGATGGCGTGCATATAGAAGTGGCTGTCTAACATCATGCTAAAATTTTGCGTATTAGTTAATATTTCGGTGCCTTTTAAACTTGTGGAGAACAGTCGTGTCCCATTCATTTTGCCGAACAATCTGATTTTTGTGATTCTGAGTACAAAATTAGTTGGTAGACCAAAAATCAAGCAGATGTTAATTTGTCACATAATAGTTTAGTTATTCAAATATTTTATTTCAANAGAATTGAAATTGAAGCTACGACAATTCTGGCTATTTATTCAGTAAATTTAATATTGAAGTTGATTGTAACGAGCCTATTTACACACTTGATTGAGAATTGAAGTTGTATACTTCGACAGTATCTACCTATTTATTCACTAGATTCACTAGATTGAGAATTGAACTTGAATGCTGAAATTCTGCCTATTTACTAACTATACGAGTATTAAGTATTGAAATTGAATTCAACGACAATATCTGCCTACTTATACACTAGATTGTATATTAGAGTTGAAATGAACTACAATGAACTACAATTTTCTACACTTTCTCATGGGATGATGCAACAAAAAAGTAAATACTTTCTCTTCAATCGATTTATTGTAGTTGAACGCTATGATACATTCATAAAAGTCAACTGCTATAAGCTACTGCAAAGCCTAGTATTTTTTTGGTCAACATTGCTAGAGTTGCATACTCTAAAAGTATATCAAATCATTACATCATTGTAACTTAAACCAAATATTGCATCATCTTTATTGGGTTAGAATGTACAATAGAAAAAATTCGTACTAAGTTAACTTATTTAACTTTAGAGAGAGAGAAAAAAAATATATATTTCATGCTAACACGTGCGCTATTTATCTAATATAATTAAAACGATAAGTAAATCATGCTTTGAGTTCATGCAATCTGACGTAATGGGCCTGGTTTGAAAATCAGATATTAAGTTTCTGTTTTCTTTAGATGCTAATTTATGTAAGAAACATAACCTTGAGTACAGTTCGGTGTTAGGCCAGACTCAGTCTCAACCTTACGACCTTCTCTTTCCTTATTTGTAAATATTTTGATCCATTTTAAGATAAATACAGATATAAATATTATATTAAATGTAGCTCAATGTCTCCTGTCTTAAGTAGATCCAGAGTAACATAAATTCCTAGACATAATACCTCATTCAGACATCAGAGAACATTTTTAGTCTTTTGTCTGTCTGTTAGTCGGTCTTTCGTTCATCATTTTTACAAACTACCATATCTTAAAAAATTACTTGCCCGATTTTGGTAAAATTTGAATGGTATGTGGTATGCCACTAGTAACATAAATTCCTGGATAGGTGTCTCATTCAGATTTTAGTCTCGTGTCTGTCTGTTAGTCGGTCTGTCGTTTTAACATTTCTACAAACCACTATATCTTAAAAACTACTTGCCCGATTATGGTAAAATTTGAATGGTATGTGGTATGCCACTAGTAACATAAATTCCTGGATAGGTGTCTCATTCAGATTTTAGTCTCGTGTCTGTCTGTTAGTCGGTCTGTCGTTTTAACATTTCTACAAACCACTATATCTTAAAAACTACTTGCCCGATTATGGTAAAATTTGAATGGTATGTGGTATGCCACTAGTAACATAAATTCCTGGATAGGTGTCTCATTCAGATTTTAGTCTCGTGTCTGTCTGTTAGTCGGTCTGTCGTTTTAACATTTCTACAAACCACTATATCTTAAAAACTACTTGCCCGATTATGGTAAAATTTGAATGGTATGTGGTATGCCACTAGTAACATAAATTCCTGGATAGGTGTCTCATTCAGATTTTAGTCTCGTGTCTGTCTGTTAGTCGGTCTGTCGTTTTAACATTTCTACAAACCACTATATCTTAAAAACTACTTGCCCGATTATGGTAAAATTTGAATGGTATGTGGTATGCCACTAGTAACATAAATTCCTGGATAGGTGTCTCATTCAGATTTTAGTCTCGTGTCTGTCTGTTAGTCGGTCTGTCGTTTTAACATTTCTACAAACCACTATATCTTAAAAACTACTTGCCCGATTATGGTAAAATTTGAATGGTATGTGGTATGCCACTAGTAACATAAATTCCTGGATAGGTGTCTCATTCAGATTTTAGTCTCGTGTCTGTCTGTTAGTCGGTCTGTCGTTTTAACATTTCTACAAACCACTATATCTTAAAAACTACTTGCCCGATTATGGTAAAATTTGAATGGTATGTGGTATGCCACTAGTAACATAAATTCCTGGATAGGTGTCTCATTCAGATTTTAGTCTCGTGTCTGTCTGTTAGTCGGTCTGTCGTTTTAACATTTCTACAAACCACTATATCTTAAAAACTACTTGCCCGATTATGGTAAAATTTGAATGGTATGTGGTATGCCACTAGTAACATAAATTCCTGGATAGGTGTCTCATTCAGATTTTAGTCTCGTGTCTGTCTGTTAGTCGGTCTGNTGTCAGACTAATTTAACTTAATAATAATAATATCCTAATATCATATCAGACAACCATTTACACTTTTAACATAATCTTTTATTTCAAGTACTCGTAATAGAAAAATAAAGCAAATTAATTGATATAATACGCAATAAACAGGATTATAAATACGCATTTGACAAAAGCCAATAAGCCACATAATACAATAATACACCTAATAATGTATCCATAGTAAAACGTCAACTAATATAAGACTAGGTTCTAGGTTCTAATTCATTTTCGACATTAAGCATTTTCCAAATTAGGTCTATCGGAAATGATTTAACTGCGTCAGCTTCTCTGTTCCTTATGACGTAATCCCAAATTCTTATTATCTTATTTTAACGAGCGCAATAGCTATTTTAATTTGTTGCCCCTTTTATATTCAAGTGGACGTACGTGAGGATAAATCACATAAAGAATACATACAATATATTATGTATTATATATTCAAATAAATTAAGATAATGTATAGTATATGAAACAAATCTCAATTAAATGAATTCTGCCTATTATACTCACTAAATAGAGTATTGAAGTTAAATGCTACGACAATTCTGCTCATTTACTCACTAGATCGAGTCGACGTTTAATGCTACAACAATTCACTAGATTGAGAATTGAAATTGAAGCTACGACAATTCTGGCTATTTATTCAGTAAATTTAATATTGAAGTTGATTGTAACGAGCCTATTTACACACTTGATTGAGAATTGAAGTTGTATACTTCGACAGTATCTACCTATTTATTCACTAGATTCACTAGATTGAGAATTGAACTTGAATGCTGAAATTCTGCCTATTTACTAACTATACGAGTATTAAGTATTGAAATTGAATTCAACGACAATATCTGCCTACTTATACACTAGATTGTATATTAGAGTTGAAATGAACTACAATGAACTACAATTTTCAACACTTTCTCATGGGATGATGCAACAAAAAAGTAAATACTTTCTCTTCAATCGATTTATTGTAGTTGAACGCTATGATACATTCATAAAAGTCAACTGCTATAAGCTACTGCAAAGCCTAGTATTTTTTTGGTCAACATTGCTAGAGTTGCATACTCTAAAAGTATATCAAATCATTACATCATTGTAACTTAAACCAAATATTGCATCATCTTTATTGGGTTAGAATGTACAATAGAAAAAATTCGTACTAAGTTAACTTATTTAACTTTAGAGAGAGAGAAAAAAAATATATATTNAGTTTTACTAAGTTTTTCTTTTATTTATTCCGAATACCTTCGTCTTCTCATACTTTTTTAGTACTGTTATAGATAATAATAAAAAACAAGCAGAAGGGAAAGCAAATGCATCTCGATTATTGTTGACCTCCTCGGTCAGTACGTGGGCAGTTAAAATTACTTAGACGATCGACTTTCTCTTTATAAAAAAGCACATAAAATAAAAAAAAAGTTTTCAATTAAACTATATAAAGACGGTCATCTTCACTTTTAACTCTTCTTGTTAAAGTAACTAACGCAATATTTACCCGTGTTAACGTTCGTCAATTAATCCTATAAATTTTTAACGATGTCTAGTATAAATCGATAAAAAAAAAAAAATGTTCGAAGGAGAAGGCAAAATAATTTTTTAGTTCTTTTTTTTGTATCGTATAGTGACAGTGACGTAGTCTAGTTTAAGAGTCGCTCGCTTGTTACTAGGCTGTAAATAAAAAGTGGAGATAAAAGAAGCGAACAGATGTCCATCAATGTCAAATAGCTCTTGACTAAGGCGGGGGGAGGGGACCATCAATGAAAAAAAGGTCTCAAACACAACGCGAATCTACTAAAAAGTAATATAATAATTTAATAAAATAAATAAATAAATAATAAAAAAAAAATAATAATAAAAAATAATGTAATAACTTCTTTCGATTTTTTACCGAGTGCTATGAATATATTAAATATCTAATAATTGTCTTATACTTTTTTAAAGTCATATCTAAATCTTTTGCTATAATTTTTGTTATTTTTTAAATAAAAATAGCACGTAATAAATTAAAACAACAGTTAAGATTAAAAACACAAAGTTCTCGGATACACTCTTGCCATAAAAATTATAAGATGGAATAAAAAGATAAGGTGGAAGATTTGGCACTTCTTTAGATTGTTACTCCCCTAATAAAAAAGAGGGGAGTAACGATCGAAAGAAGGTTGACGAAATGTTCTTTTTTAAACTGTTACTCCTTTTATAAAAAAAAGAAGTGTAATATTCCTTTGTCCAAATGTACATCGGAATAACATCCTTTTGTCATAGTTATTTAGTCAAAGTCATTTATACTCAGAAAAACTTAAGGGAGTAACAATCTAAAGAAATACCGAAGATTCAAAATAAGATAATTATTTATTATTAAGGGGCTGGAATAATTTTTCATAACCGATAAAAATAAATCTTCTTGAGCAAAATTTTACAATTTAAAGTAGGTTAAACGTGTATTTCACAGAAAAATATTTATAATATTCCAGGATTTCTTTCCTGGGACAGTTAATTAAACCTTGTGATTTCTACGAACTTGTTTGAAGAGACGTAAAAAACTTTCATTATGGTAGTTAAGCATTTCTGTATTTTACGCGTTATCGTTTTTCTGTATTTTTTATTTTCAACATTGAACAGAAAACAGAATAAAGTAGAAGTAGAGGCATCTAGCGTATCGGACCTCGCCTACTATGTACTACTAACTATATTCCATAGTATAATACCTGCATTAAAAAATATAAGATATAAAATATAAGATCTAGATCGTATAATAGTTTATGCCAATAAACACTTAAAATGGGCAAATCAGAAAATTATATTTTTATTTTTATAAACTGGTTTGTAAAATTTTAATAAGTAAAAGAACTGATACTTCATTAGGTTGTTATTCCACTATATACAGATTTTTTTTAGCATATCAATGACTTCGACTAAAATCTATTAAGAGAAAAGGATGCTTAGTTTAGTCCAATGTACTTTGGGACAAAGGACTATCAAAGTTCTGTTTTTATAAGGGGAGTAATAGTCTAAAGAAGAACATTCCGTACACTTTCTTTAGATTGCTACTTCCCTCTGTTTGTTTATAAGGAGAGTAACAATCTAAAGAAGTGCCAAAAACTTACTGTCGTAAACTAAAATTCGGTCGAAACAATCAATAAGTTATTTCAAACAATTGACTTATTTCAGCCTTCTCGTTTTAATTATAACTACATATAGCTTTTACTTATTTTCAAAAGTTATGCCTATACGTTCACGTTAAGTTGTACTAAAGTTTTACAAACAAAAAGTGCATATATAGTTATTTAGAAAAATTAGTTCTTGAATTGGATTCATTAAAAAATTAAATTAATAATAGTAACTGTACAAATTTTGTACAGAACAATTGCGCAGTACAATTGTACAGTACAATTGTACAGTACAATTGTACGCAACAATTGCAAAAATCTCTATATATATATCTAATACGCATTTAAGTTAATGGAATAATACATTCTAACAGTTTAGAAAAGCATACATAGCAGATTGAAATAATGATGATTTTACTAATTAATTTGAGAATTATTGTAAGTCGACACGTGAGTACTCATTTGCACATGTGCTTGCATTTTTATTCATAATTTTATAGTTAAATACAAGGGTATTCAGAATAATAAGATATGCTATTATATTGAGTTACAAAAAGTTACGTAACATCTCATTAAATTATAATTATGTTTCTCTTTAATAAATAATATTAATGCTTTGAACCTCTAGACATGGAATGCCTTTTGGTTTAATGTACACAGTTTATTGATTTTTGTACCAAAGACTGATCCTTGTTTTTCAAGGAAGCGGTACAATGTTTCCCCGCTCAGAGAAAATGAACTCAGGTCATATTTGATAATATTGTATTTTAGTTCAAGAAAAAAAAAAATAGTCTTATTTCATTATCTTATTTTCATTAGTCATTTTTTGATAATTGTTCACGCAGTTTTTAAAAATTTAAACCTATTAACAAATTATATTAATAAAAATAATTCTATGCCCAAAAAGTCTAGAAATTTTCAAAAAAAAAACTTAAATACAAATATTTAATATATTATGTCAATTATCGAAGTAGTGAATACAATCTCTCTGCCGTCTTTTCCAGGTCCTAAGGTCTAAGGGTATAAATAAATAAAAAAAAGTAATCAATATGCAATATCTCAGCCTCACATCTAAAACGATAATTAATTTACAGTTATCAACAACATACATTTGTACATTTTTTAAAAAACAAAATAACCAAACCAAACAAAAACACTATGTGTACAATAAAAAATGTAGTCAAATAACCTTAATAATCTTTTAGAACATCCAAAAAATCTTATACTTAATTTTGGAATAATCCTAAATTATTCAAATCATCACAGTACTACCTACAAGCAACATAACAATAATTGAAGTTAATTTGTCAAATTTACAAAGGTAATATCTTTTAAAAAAGGTTACATCATTACTTTATGGTTACTTACAAATTACTCACCTTGTCACTAACTTGTGTTACCATAAGGTAATGATGTAATTGTTTTTAAAAGATATTACCTTTGTAAATAAATAAAATTCAACTTAAATTATTATTTTAGCTCGATAATGGCACAACTGGGGCTGATATATCGCATATTGATATAAAAACAGACCTGTACAAACGCTATAGAGTGAATGAATAAACTATCTTATAAGGCCTAAACTAACCAAATATGTCTCGTCTAAAAAGATCGAGTAATCCATAAAATGCATATATAACATAATAATCATTAAATCAACAGCTTGAAGACATCTAGGCCAGTTAAAGGGCTATTTGAACTAAGTTTAGTGGTAGTTTCGCCTATTAATCCAATACTTAAAAACTTGAAACTTAATTTAAAGTTCTTTTCTTGCATCCTATAGTATCCTAGACGAGTAAAGTATTTTGTTGTGCAGCATTCCCGACTTAATTCAATTATATATAATTTGAGTGACGTAATCTGGAAAATACCGGAACAATCTCTGCCCTTAAACAAACATTGAAACGCCTTTAAAAGTAATTTTTTAATCTTTCTTTATATACAATGTGTAAATTTATGTATTGAATAAATTAAGAAGTAGTTTACAACGTTGTTTATAACCGTAACAGGTTTTTTGCTCAATTAGTAATTGCTTTTCGTAACCATGGTCACACAAAAAAAACTTAACAATTTTTTTCTCTCCTGATAATTTGCGAATATTGCGAAAACAGACTCAAGTTGATATTAGGGGTATGGTGCAATCTGTTGCAGCTTAGTTTAATGCTAGTGATTATCACGGGCGATAATTTGACATCGAGATGATTAAAAGGTAATTTGATATAGTTTATTAGTTGGGTCAGTTAAGGTAATTTGATATGGTTTGTTTAGTGGATTTCAGGTTTTTAACTTTTTCATATACTTAGTATATATAATATATAAGTATAAAGATAAAAGTATTTTAATGGTGCGAAATGCGAAAAGATTTGGATTGACACGTTTCAAGATTCCCTGTATCCAAAAAAAAAAATGGTTTTTAAAAAGTCTTTGTGTAGACTGCATTCTCTGCAGACGCGTACAGCCTAAAATACTGGGTCGGTTTTGATGAAATGTGGCATAGATATACATGTTCAGGAAAATCATACTCCGCGGCGAAATTGAGAAATGATTTATAGCTCGAAATTTGGAAAACGGTTCCGACGATTTTCATTAAAAAAAAAAAAAAAAAGAATTTAGTTTATTTAAATACAAATCTATACTAATAATTGCGAATAACGACTAATAAGTTGTTTTCCAGGAAAAAAAATCTAATTTCCGAGAAATTGAAAATAAATTTTATATTGTTGAAAATCGAAAATTAACACTAAACAACCACCTGTTGAAAACTTTATAAATATGTATAAATAAAATGTTGTTGCATTATGAGAGTTAAATATAGTATCAATCCATAGTATCCAACCAAATCCTACACACTGACCTAAACGTCCCATTTGTCCGAGACCTAGCTATTTCCCGCTATAGATCCTTCCACCACTCAGTCTCCCTCCACACAAATCCCCTTATCAAAAACCTGTCATCCCAAACCATCCCTGACACCCTCCCAGGCGGTTGAAGCGGCAGTGGCCTCAAGATTTAATATGATTCAGTTAATCACATGTTAATTTAAAGAATTTTGTGCAAAGTCAATAAGCTCTGTCACTGGACATGAGTCTTATATCTGTAAATTTAATCAAGCTAATAACAATCAACTATCATTATTGCTTATAACATGTAAAACTGTAGTTGCAATATTCAATCAAAATCTATATGTATAAGAAATTTTTGACAAATTTTATCGCAACGATATGTTATCAAGTTTTACTCGATAACAGAATAATAGATTAATAAATCTATTTTTTTTTTTTTTTTTTTTTTTTTGTTTTTTTCCATTTACATATAAACGAACCTTAAAGGTTGTATATTAATTGTTAATTTCCAGTTAGGTCTCTCTACAAATAATGTAACTGGATACATCTATAGGGGGAAAAAAACCTGAACCAATGGAGACGACATAGACCCCGTAGATAGACTGACCCAATGAACCTAAATTGTGTAGTAGACCCTTTTCGATTACTCATTGACCTACGTCAACAAACGCATTTACCCGTATGAATGGTTGCCCTTCTTTCCTTCCCTTTCTTATATCATATAATATGTGCGCAGTTCCTAACCATTGACAAAACTTCTTCGCCCATCTGGCTCAGCTGCCAATGAAAAGAAGTAGGTAACAATGGCATGAAATGACGCAATGCAGTTTAACTCCCTCGCTAAATAACGGAAATGGATTAGTTATAACACTTTTATTGCTATTGTTCACTGTTCCGTGATACAGAAGGAGATAGTAATCGCTACTTTAACACCTTCTGATAAATTCTTTAAGGCCTTTTATTCCAAGAAGAAATAATAAATATATGAAAATTAATTGTTCTAACTGGGATTTACCACTTTACCGTCATTCTTTCGGGGAATTGGTGAAATCTCTTCTACGTCATTTTTTTCCGTGAATTGGTGAAAATACTTAAGACAAAGTTTATCTAAACTAATATTAAAAATAAACTTCAAGAAAAGTTAAAATCTTTAATTGAATTTAACTAAGTCATATCCAGCCCACAACTGCAATACCCTAGGCCCTTGACGTAAATCATACTAATACATTATTAACAGCTGAGTAAGGAGTACTAATATATATTATTTGTCAAATCTTAAGAAAATAAACAAATGCCTTGATTAGAACTAGAGAAAGACATCTCTAAACCAAAAGTAACTTTATTTTAGCAATCTGCCTTCTAACTAATATATTATTTGTCATATCTTAAGAATACATCCAAATAGCTTGATTAGAATAAGAGAAAGACGTCTCTCAACCAAAAGTAACTTTATTTTAGTTAACTGCTTTTCAACCTCTAGTGGTTATATTTTGTGCCAAATGAAAAGAGTTTAAATTTGAAGAAGAAGAAAAGAAATAGGTATAAATGCGACTAAAACAAATTCTTTCTTTTCAAATTTATTTTCGTTTCAACGAAAATAAAGATGTCTTTAGTGTAGTTGTGTTATTCAGAATGTAAACAGTATGAAGTGATAGAAAGTCGGCTTGGTATAACTAAGCTAATTTTGATAGAGACGTCTTTATTTATCAATTGACTATTTACTACAGCTCGACTAAACAGTAATGTTACTAAACAATAATTCTATGTTTTGTTAGTTGTTAAACAAACATAATGGTCCTTGTAAATAGCATGTTATTACTTCTTATAGCAGGTTTTTTAAATATTCGAGAAGTATAATTCCAAAACAAAGTAAAAATTATAATAATATATTGCAACAAAAACAATCTACAATAAATAAATCTCTAATTATTGATCTTTTTGTTAAAAATAATAGTCTCGGTAACGTTTTCTCAAAACAAATAGAATTTTATTAAAGCATAAAAATAAAAACCAAGAAAGAAATTTCTTTTTCGACGCAGTTTTATTTTACTGTTTACGTTGGCAATAATCGTAAGATGTTTGTACATTCCTTCACGCAATGCAATCAACGTAAACTACTAAAGAATAAAATCAGGTCTTATTTAAAAACTATTAAGGTAAATAGAATAAGTAAAATTAATTTAGTTAGAAATAATAAAAAGAAAAAATAAACCCGTGGATTATTTTAATTGACCTTTGTTTCAAACGAAAACTGTACTCCTATCTAAATCATAACTTTACAATTTTCTTTCTTTTTTATAACAGAAATAAAACAAATAAAGAACAGTACAAAAACTGAGTTTAAACAAGATCTGTATTCTTCAGCAATGGACTAAGAATAAGAAACACAAAAATGTTCATTTTAAAACTGAAAAAACGAACGAGTTTCTTTAATGACTCTAATTCGGTGATAATGAATAAATAAATAATAAGAGAACAAGAGTAAGAAACAAACAACACCTAAATAAAATAAATTTAGCACGCATTAGGAAATAAACCAGGACAAATAACTTAGTACAGTATTTAGAAGTTACGAGAAATCATTTGTTACAAAATTGATCGAATAATACTATAGGGAGAAGAATTCCAAAACAGAATAATACTAAGCGGAGAAGAATTCCAAAACAGAATAATACTATAGGGAGAATAATTCCAAAAAAGAATAATACTATAGGGAGAAGAATTCCAAAACAGAATAATACTATAGGGAGAAGAATTCCAAAACAGAATAATACTATAGGGAGAAGAATTCCAAAACAGAATAATACTATAGGGAGAAGAATTCCAAAACAATACTTCAGTCAAAGAACTAGAGTAATGTAATTTCAAGTTCTAGTATCAGTATTAGCTGTAAAACACTGTAATTCTCTCATATCTAATCTATAAACATGTTATTTACACAGTTTATAAGTACCTAGTAACCTATTAGCCATCTTATAAGACAAGAAAAGAGGGTAAATACTTTTTAAAGAGCGGGGCAGCCTAAATAATATAAGAACGGGAGAAGTTTGGATTCGCGGGAGCAGCAATGTTAAAAAACAAATTGTAATAGATATATTATATTATTAGAGTATAATTAGAACAGTAAAAGTTGACAACCTTAAAATTTTACGTATGTTTATGATAGTGCTTGCAGGATTATAAATTGATTTAGTTATCTTAATGACTGGAACATTAAATCTGATCAGCTAAAGCCTGTTTACCAATCATTATGATAAGTAGATAATGTAAGGTTGCGAACTTTCATTCGCGTATTTACTTTTTGCTTAACTCAGCAGACTTTCTATTTATCCCAGTAGTCATTAGATCTGACCGAAGCAAAATGTGGGGGTTCATATATAAGTACGGTTATGAGGAGTTGCAGAATGAATGGGAGTGTGTCATCAACTTTGATGCTTGGGGTAAATTACATTACGAGATGTTATGAATGGAAATTTTCCATAATGACTTGGGAGGAACTGCTGATTTAGCCGAGTTTGTGGTCAGGAAGTTTCCTTTTCTACAGGCTATAAGTATAGAAACGATTAAAAATGCGGTTGCAAGTGATGTGTTTTGGCGGGATTATGACGCATGCTAATGAGGCGTGAGGTAGTAGCATGTCTGCATCCAGGTGGACGTCCAGGGATATGTTTCCGAGAGAGAGAGGGTTGAAGTCTCGGTTCCGTGCGGTCGTCTGGGGCCGAGGGACCGCTATCTCTTCGGGCAGGTTACTCGTTTTGTTTACAAACAAAGCAGCTGTGAGACCGAATGCGAGAGCGCATGCGCGAGATATGCCGGTAGTTTTCCATGACGTCACGGTCTTGGCGCCCCCTTCGCCAATCCGGCGGGGTTCGGGCCGGTCTTCTCCCTCCACGAGGGGAACTTAAGGTCTAGGGGTCTCTCCCCTCCTCGGAGCTTGTCTCATGCCTTTCTGCCTTCGCCTTCCCATTCATACTGTCATACGATACGGCCTCAACAGAAATTCCATACTTTCCACCTTCCTCCGAGTACTCGAGTACCTGCAACATGTGCCATTAATTCCTCCCCCAGATGTAAACAATTTTTTTTACATCCCTCTGCTGTGTTGATATACAATAGAATACAACACGTCTCATTCGAATCGTCGTGTGGAGCGGCACTCCTCTCCTCACTGTTTATATTTATCACGTTTTGGCACGTCGCCTCGGACTAAAGGAGGGTATTTTGAAAGCTCGATCCAGAAGTTACTGTAGCCAGATTTCGACTGCGTCCAGCAGGTAGGCGTTTTCAGAACGCGTATATAAAGAAATCTGAATTTAGATTCTTATAGGCCTCCGGAATTCAAATGCCTCATCCCTCTTTTCAGATTTAGAAGATTTTAAGTGAGAAACAAACAAAACTAATAATAGACAACGTATCTCAAAACATGGGACGTCACAGTTAAAAATAGCCGCAAAGAAATATTTAATAGCTTACTTAATATCAGAATGTTTGTTCTTGACTTAATAAAAAATTTAATTTAAATAAATTTATAAACTAAA
>KZ651807.1:188573-213771 GCA_001010745.2 Gerris buenoi
TTCTAAAAAAAAAAAAAAACATAGTGAAGTTACAATCTAAAGAAGTACCCAGAATATTAGGAAGATGATAATTATAATGGAAATTTATAAATTTTTTACACAAATACATATTGACTAAATACTTCACTACACTCTTTAGACGAAGCTTTTGAGTTGCTAAGAGTATGGTTTTAGAAATAGCTCTAGCATTTAATATTTATTGCAACATATATCCTAAGATTTTGCTTTGCTCACTAATAAAGCTACAGAGTTAAACAAAGCTTTAGGGCAAGCGCACATGGAGACGCAGGCGGCGCGGGACAGCACAGCACAGCTTTTTTTAACCGCTGAAATATACGAGAACGCGCGCTAATTGAGAAGCCACATTCACAAGTGCCAGCTATGGCACAGCACTGCCCTGCCTTTCTCCACATCTTAAATCAATCTGTTTCATATATGTCTGCGGTTGACAAAAAACTGTATTGTCCTGCCCTGCGTAGTTTGCTGTCTCAATGTGCGCCAAGCCTAAAGCTTTGGTAAACTCTGTAGCTATAGTAAGAGTGAGCAAAACAAAATCTTAGGATCTCGGCCTTAGTTTTTAAGATTACCAGATTAGCTTTAAAAGAGATTTTACTTCGACTAAAATCAAATCCTTGCTTTCACGTTGCCTAAAAAAGTATTTCCCGCAAAATCTCACTAACTCTTTGTGTTGCCTATAAAATAATTAGTACAAATCTTTAACTTTAGCAATTAGATTAAAGCACTTCCCAACTGGCTTTAGATACTAGCCTTAGAGTCGACTTTAGTCAAACGTTTGACTTCATCTACTGGAACTTAACTTTTAATTAGGTTGACCGAGAAGAGGCAATTCTTTCAGCAACAGTAAAACCTACCTACTAAAACCAATTAAAGGGATTCAAGACAAATTATTAGGTTAGTGTGCCAAACAGCTTAATTTCTATTACCCATCAATCGATTGTTAATTGAAAGATATGTAGTTCAATTCAAGGTCAAGGCTATCTTATTTATATCTATTATTTTAAAAGCGAGTAAGTTTATAATTTAATAAATTATATTATATCTAATCTAACCCGATTTTGTAATGAAAAATTTAAAATCAAATTAAACTGCTAGTAATAAAACTCCTTAGAAAAAATGTTTGAATTTAACGAGAGCATTTAAGATGATTTAAATCTAATAAACAAAATTAAGAAAGAAAATATTAATCTGTTTACAGAACTGTAAAATATATTCTGTGGGAAAGACGCGAAAGAAGATTAATCCAGTTTTGAGATTTGTTGTTTACAATTATAACAATAAAGATAAAGACGATTAGATAATTATTATCTATGTTAGTTTTAGCGACTGAGATTCGGCGGGGCTTATACTAAATATAATGTATTGTTATATTATAATAAATATTTTTTAAAAAACTATTAACCAGTAGGAATCAAGTTTCATGCTTTATCATTAGAATGTTTTTGTAACAAAGTCGAGTTACTTTTAAACCATAGTTTGGAAAATTTGTAGTTGTTGAAGGTCTTAAGAACTAGTACTAGAAGGGTAGTACAAACCACTTGTTCGAAACTAAAAAAAGTACTAGTACTAAACGGGTAGTACAAACCACTTGTTCGAAACTAAAAAAAAGTACTAGTACTAAACGGGTAGTACAAACCACTTGTTCGAAACTAAAAAAAAGTACTAGTACTAGACGAGTAATACAAACCACTTGTTCGAAACTAAAAAAAGTACTAGTACTAGACGGGTAGTACAAACCACTTGTTCGAAACTAACTATTGTACTAGTTCCGAGGGGTTTCATTATACCGTACTGAACACTGTACTGCCGAAGCTCATATAGTGAGCGATGTCAAACAGAGAGCCAAATCAGGATTACACCCATGAACCCTGTACCGCTCTCTAGAACCATTCTCCTGTACCAAGTCACAGACAAAAATCAGAGCACCACGTCGGAGGACCCCTTACGGGGAACTTGAAAAAATTAATCATCGATTTATTTTAGAAGAAAAAGATCCAAATTTCACTTCGGTGAAGATGGAGATGTGAAACAAGAAGTATATAAAAGTAATGCTACTATTAGCAGAAACTAATTTGGTATTAAAATAACACGCAAGTAACTACATATTTCAAAAAAAAGTTGTAAGACTCTTGATAATTCGAACCATCGATAATTTTAATTTTTATCTCCATTTTGCTAATTCGAACTACTTGATAAATCAACTAATAATGCGCATTAGTATGGTTCCTTTGGGTTTCGAATCGTCTAGAGTCGACTGTATTAGCTATTGGCACATAAATTGAGATCTATGCACATACTCAATGCATAGCATAAAATTGCTGATAACACGGAATATTGTATTCTTATGCAGATTAATAGTGTTTATTTAATCATTATAATTTAATCTTGATTTGTTATGCGGTTAACTGCGAAATGATTTGCACGTGGAACGCTTGTCTTGAGGTGCGACGTAAACATTTGGGGGATTGTCGCATGCATAATCAATCTTTATCCGTGTATCGAAGAGACGTGTTCCCAAGTGTTCTTTTTTTAACGGAGTTTTTTATTTTCTTCCCCTTCTTCCTACTTCTAACCAAGAGACCTTGACTTCTACTTCTAGACTTGCAACTGTTCGTGTGTGCAGCTGATTCTGAAATCTCTTCATGCTATTCTATTTGCTGACATGTTGAAAATTGAGTCGATGATAAAGTGTCGATTGTGATTTACCTTGTATGAAAGGAGACGATGAAGAGGCATTGAAGCGAGCTATGAGATTATGAGGATGTGACGATCTGATAGACCCACCGCATAATTGAGACCAATCTGGTGAACCTTGCGCAAAACTAACCTCTTGTACGACCTGCCTCATCCTTACATACCTTCCTCATGTCACCCTTTACTAACGTACAACAGGAATCCCCACGCACTGCACTGTACTATTAGCTACGAGGCCTACTATTTTGCCTAATAAGGAAGAAAAATAATATGATACGGATCTCACGTAAAACCATGATAAGATATTTCCGGCTGTCTTCTCTTGGCGACGAATTACAAGATTAAATTACATGAAAACCTAAATGTATAATAACCTGTTATTAATGTCAAAGTATTTATTTAGAGAAATTGATGTAGGTGTCTATCATATTGTAGAGCAAACAAACAATTTATTTTACAAAACATTTATATCTTATTTAGCACAATGTTTATATAAAAAAACGTGTGGTGTCGCGGGACACCTGGTAGGATCGAAGTTCCCTACATTTTTCATTAAATATAATTTATAAAATCACACTGCTAAGTACATACTTGTAAATGGCGGAGTTAGAAAAGAAACAAAATTAAAAGTAGTTAACTGTTTGCATCTAGCCGTTGTTTTCTTTATTTTAAACGTCAACGTTTAAGAAGTTTTTAGGTCCACTTAAACAAAATTAGCGATCTTTATCACTTCATAACAGTGTCGGTTCGTTTTACTAAAAAAATAATATTTAAAAAGTTGTTTGTCTCATTAAATAGATAAGAATTTTTTCTTGGATTAAGTACGCTGTATTATAATAATATTCCTAATATATTGAAATAAGCGTCAGCACACATCAATTTTACTTTTAATAAAAACCGTGATTATATTTTCTACATTTACAAAACGAAGTGACATTTTGACATATAACAAAAACAAACAAAACAAGTCAAAGAACAGGCTTCCTTAATATTGTCGGTAACATTTTTTCCTGTCCTAAAATTAAGGGATTTCCTTTCGAGCGTCATGTGCGCTAACGTCCCCGGTTCATAATCAAATAATAATAGATAAGTAATATTATAAATAATAACAAGGAAACAACTAAAAAAAACATTATATTACAAATTTATCGAAATAAGCAAACCAATCAAAATAGTTAAATTTATCCTTTAAAGCAGAATGATAAGGCAATCAAATAGAACAGAATGGATAGAACAAAATATGTACTATGTATAGATAATATAGAGTATGGATATTTTTTATCTCAATTTTGAATTGCTTTATAAGTAAAAATTTAAAATAAAAAATAACAGTTCCTTCATTGTTTAGGGTGATTAAGATCTCCTACATTTTTCTAGAAGAAGTAAAAAGAATCTTCTATTCATTGGTTTAGATTCATTAAAAAGAACCTAAAACATTCAAAGTAAAGAAACCATTCATTTTACTACTACACGGTTTTAAAACGTATATGCTTATCTCAAAATAAAATTTGTATTAAAAAGAATTAAGGCTTGAGTTGAAATTGTTGGAAAAAAACATTAAATTGTTCAAATCTTACTAAATTTCGATTCATTAAGTAATTTTTGTTTTTCATAAAATTAAATTGTACTTATAAACTAGAGGTTTGAAAAGTCAATGCAATCCTGAAGTAAGTTCACTGGTCCCGACCAATTCACTGAACCTAAGCCCATTAGCAGGTCTGACCTAGCCCCTTTGGCAGGTTTAACCTAAACCCATTGGCACGTCTAACGTAAGCCCATTGGCTCATCTATCTTAAGCCCTTTGGCAGGTCTAATCTAAGCCCTTCATGGGTTTTTGCACCACATATTATACTTTTAAAAGGAGAACATAATACAATGTAGTGCTGATGTACTAAGAAAATTGTAACACAGAAATAAAAACGTCTGCCAATGTATCGGATCAAAAACGACGATATTGGGTTTTAGATGCATCGACAAAATAGATGTTAATCCGAAGAAAACATCGAAATAAAAGACGACGAAAACTAAAAAAATTCGGCGAGCTATTCGATGTTTAACAATATCGATATCCAAACCCGACTACCAATTATTGAGACACATAGCTTCCTCGAATCTTATCACTATAAGAAAAGTCACATGTGTATAATATAAAATAAATAATATATTCTATAATACCCTCTTGATATTTTGCGAAAAACAAGCTTCAATGGAATTGGATATGAGTGAGCAAGATATAAAATGTTTCCGCGATTCTTGAAAAAAATAAATAAATAAAATAAAATAAACTATGTCTTGAAAACAGCGACTGTTATATAATAATCAACTGACCTTTTAATTCTAAGGTAATAAATCTACTAAAATGTGAGACAAAAGATATTAAAAAATAAGTTAACCGAAACTAAAACATCTTTTTTATAAAGAACATATTTTTTATTTTATTTAAGCAATAATATGAAACTTATCAATAGTTGTACATCTCCGCACTAAAACAATAGTTAACTGGAATATTCAACAACTAATTTTCACTCGTAAAAAGAAATGGTATTAATGAGAATAAATTGCAAAAGTCTTAAAAAAATAAATGAATGGTTTGGTTATTTTAAGTTAATAGGACAATTAATAGCTCATTCCCTATGATTGACGAGCATTTGATCGTATATAAAGTGGGTATTAACTGGTATGTATTTATTTTTGTTTACAATGATTCTACAATCATTGTAGTAAACGTTTGTAACCGAAATACAACCAAGTGTAATCTTGTTGTTGTTTTTCAGACACATAGAATCTCCATTGAGATAACTTATTAAGAAATTTACAAACAATTAAAACTGTTTAACAAAAAAATATATGTATAACTCATGGAAAAAAATTACTTTTACTTGTCAAATGAAACTTTATCTTATGATATTTTTTATTGCGATCACCAATATTGAATATTGAGTCATATCGATCCATTTTAGAATATATGTTAAAATAAATTATACTTATTAAATTTTAGTTTATTTTCACACATAATCTTAACGTTAAGTTTTCAAAAAATGTGTTAAATGAAATAGTCTGCCAATTAGTGTGGCACATAGCTTCCTCGCTTCCAATATTTCGTATACTTCAATGACCTTATTTTTGTCGAATTAATTTTATCTCTCCCGCTTTTAAATCTGTCAAAATTGTTTTGATTTAGCCAAATTTAAAGAGCGCAAACAGTTAAAATTAATCTAGTGCTATCTGCGAGCTACTTTCTACAAGAAAATCCAATTTTCTTAAAAAATCAGATGAGCACTTAAGAATATATAGATGTGGTGTAAATAAATGTATATCAGTGGGCATGTGGAATAAACAAATGAGCACAGAAGTTTGAAACTTACATGAGATCAATAATGTATGCATTTAACAATTTAAACAAACTTACAGTCTATAAGATTAGAGTTGGCACAATCGAAGGCGGGAAACAACAAATGTGGAGGTATTATTGGGGTTATAAAAAGGGAAAATCGGTGTTGCCATGTTATATTTTTTTTGGAGGACAAGGGGTAGAGTAGAGCATTTTTTTTCTGAAGTTGCATTCAACATAGGGGACCAATAAAATCGTTTCCCTCAAAATTTTCCCGCATTTTGATTGTGCCAACTCTAATCTTACAGGCTGTAGGCACTTTTTGTATGTACAAAGTATTTATAAATACGAGTACATGCGCTCAATTCACTTAATATGCGTACAAAAAATCATTTTAGTTATAATTAAAATCCTCTAATTCAAAGCTAACTAGATACAAACATGATGTTACTTAGTAAATATACTCTTACAATATATGTGTCCAATTCATAAAACAAGTCAATTAATTTGCACTAATGTAACAAAATAAATTGCAAACAACAATCATAACACGATAGATTAACATTCTTACATAGAAAAATGAAGGTTTTTTATAGAAAAGGTTATCTCTAAAAACAAAAGTGTTATAAGGTTTTCGTCGCGTTATTGGTCGAATGCATTCATACGAGGCTACTCGATTTTTTAAAACAAACTCCGATTTCTCTCGCTTATTTCTCGAAATAAGGAATTAGAGATCTCTCATGACAGTATTAAGATTTACTGTCGGATCCGCTGGAAATCTGCCCAGCTTTCTACGTAGCAGATTGTCCTCTTTTTCTATCTCATTCTCTAAAATAATTGTGTTTTAAAGAGACCTTTTTTAATTTTTATTTTCTTTATGACTAACTACACTGCATCTTTGAGTATATTATTAACAAGTAAATAAGCTTGTTATTTATTTATAATTTATTTGTTTTTATTAATAGTGGCAAGTGAAATTCTTCATTGTTCAAATTAAGGTCTTTTATCAAATAAATTTCGAGTAGGTATATTAAAATAATAAAAGACAGTACCTGACAGTACAAATTTAAATTGTTTGTGCTAAAGAGACATCTGACAATGACCTATATTCTAAATATTTATTAATTTAATGGCCCAGTTATAATTGTAGTCTCGTAGTATCATTGATTTATTACCATTCAACAAAAAAGTATCATTGAGTACATAAGAATGTTTTTCTTGAGTTTAAATTAGAAATTATATGGGATTTAAATGCAGTAATATTGAGTATATAAGGAAGTTTTGCTCGAGTACAAATTAGAAATGGGATTTAAATGTAGTATCATTGAGTACATAAGAAAGTTTTGCTCGAGTACAAATTAGAAATGGGATTTAAATGTAGTATCATTGAGTACATAAGAAAGTTTTGCTCGAGTACAAATTAGAAATGGTATTTAAATGTAGTATCAGAGTACATAAGAAAGTTTTGCTCGGATTTATCAGACCAATTTCTTTTTTCTCTCTTTCTTTAAATGAGATTAAATAATGGAAAATTCCCAATAAAGATTAAAAAAAATGAAGCCCATACTACACATAAATAAGTGATATGTAGTACAATTATATTGTTAACATCTTTCAATACTGTCAATTTTTTTGATGTTCAAGGTTATATATTTACAATATAAAAAGATAAAAACCAATATCTAGGCAGAACAATAATACACTACTGTAGTGAATAACTGTCACCAGTTTGAATATAACGTCAGATAATAAAAAATGATAAGACTACCGTTGTTTGTAATAAAAATCATAAATATTTACATAGACCTTTTTCCCTACTGTTATTATCACATGGTATTTTCCTCATTCCCAATGAAAAAAAAATGTTTATTTAGATTATAATGTTTTAATATAAACACATCCCTTACGCACTCAAAAATAAACAAATGGCCAATGAGATACCTGACTTGTGAACTAAAATAGATATAACATTTCAATTCAATATTACTATGTATATGAGATAATTAAGACAAATATAAATACCTCTTAAATTTCCTACTAGGAAGTTAGAATATGATAGGAGGTAACATTGTTTTCACTTATATACATTACAGTACCAGTACCATATTTCACCTATAGAAGTTTGATCCTAGCGAATCAAATGGATTAATGTTTCATAATTATGCTTTAAGATCCATCTACTATAGCAATTTGAGAAATATATACTGGTTTTCTCCTCTTCACAATGATTCAATGCCCAAAAGCGTATCCATGATTCAATATTTTTCTATAAAATGGAGAAAATTACTATTATCACACACAGGCTTTTATTTAACTTGCAATCTTTGTATGTATGTTCGGGTCAAATCTTGCAACTGAATTTTAAAGCAGTTATCCTCAACAGATTGAATTGAAATTTTGCATACACGTTTAGTTTGGATGACAATGCATGGTTAGCTAAGTGAAGTCATTCTAAATCCAATATGGCTGGCAGTTCAAGATGGCGAACTAGTTATTTTGTACGCACATGATATGGCTATCAAATGAATGGGTTTGCTGAGAAGAATACGAATAAAAGATTTTTTTAAATATTTATTTTTATAATCAACTTATTATTTTTAAATTAGCATAAGATTTTTTACTTAATTCGTACAACATAAGGCCATTACAAGATAGAAGGGATTATGTAATAATTTATTAAAATATTATAAAGTGATACCTAAAAACCAAAATTATAATTCGGGACAACAAAAAGAATTAAGTACTGAATTTTTATTATGACAATATAGCGTATAATAATTTTATAGGAGGAACTTTACATGCAATAAACGACTTGTGTCAAAGGGGTCATTACTCCTGCAATGTAAACTTTATCAACCAAGATGAAGTAAAAAAAATAGTTTTCTCAGGCTAAAGACTGCATAGTCTTGCATAATTTTATGTGTATGAATTTTTTTATAAATAACTTTCCATTCCATAGTTTTTTGCGGTTAAAACTAAATAATGCTGTTGGTTATTGTTTATAGAAGCTCTTTTACTCCCACTATATCTTTAATAAAACCAAATATAACTGGAATTAAAGTGTGGGTATGTTATTTTCTCGGTTGATTGACAGTATAAATTATATGGTGGACACAACTTTCCATCTTCATGCTGAAGGAAAATGAGATTTTCTTATTACAAACCCTGTCGAATCCATCACAGAGGTCCATTCAAGCTAACATTTTCATAATTGGTTGATTTATTTATTTATTTATTTATGTTGCTATAGCGAAAAATATTTACTATTTCCATTGAAAAGAATATCATAGAGAATAAAACTGTATGTGTGAATTAAGTATAGGTATGAAGTAGGATGCGAGAAAGCTTTAGGTTTGTTACAACACTTAAAACTAATTTCAAACTGTACGACGCATGCGCATTAGCGAAACACGATTAATTGTGGTCCGTTGCGCATGCGTCGGACAGTTCCAAATCAGTTTGAAGTGTGGTTGGAACAAACCTTATGTATGCCATTGTAATTGGCAGACTAAATTTCTTAAATAATGATCATTGATTAAATATATATTTAAGAACACCCATTTACATCACGGCATACGAAGATAGGTATGTAGAATTATGTTTCATTAGTATTTAAATAATATATTTCATAAAGCAATGACGAATTTCTTTCATACAAAAGAGGTTTCTGACTTGTGAAAGAAATTGATTCATAAAATATAAATAGATTTTCATTTAAAAAAACATGTCTCTATAATAAACTCAACATCACCGCTTTAGCTCTAACACTGGATATTAATAAGTAGTAATAGGTTGAAAAAGCTTTGAAAAATTAAAATTACTTGTGGTGGGGGAAACATAGTTCTATTTAGCGATAGAGAGTTAGTTCAGAAGGGTCGCCCATCCAAGTACTGACCACGTCCAATGCTGCTTTCATCGCAGCATTCTGAAGTGAGGAAAAGTTCCGAGGTTCCCCGTACGCGATTTTTTTTTTTCTGTTTTCTTCGCCTAAATTGTTTCCTTGTGCAAAATATGGGAAAGCTTGAAAGACGGGAAGTGGATCAAAATTGGGGTAATAGGTGTGCGATGAAACTTACAAAGCAAAGTAATATAAGACCATTTTTTTATTTTATTTTAATTTCTGTATTCTTCACCTAAATTGTTTCCTTGTGCAAAATTTGGGGAAGATTGAAAGACAGGAAGTGGATCAAAATTGGGGTAGTAGGTGTGCAATGAAACTTAATAAGACCAGTAAAAATAACATAATTTTAATTTATTTCTATTCATAGATAATAGATTCACAATGCATGCAATTACATGGAAGATTTGATGTACTAGGAAATTAGTAAGACATTTGTAATGTTAAGGTATAACCGTGGGAAAGGTTTCGACATGTTCTAGCAGTTTCAATTACACAGTCAACAAAAGGAATAAAACAGCACATTAACAGTAAGGTCACATACAAACACTGCGGAACATAAACCCTTCTCTTTAAACCTAATCAATGCGAAATAAAAGGTACATAGGATGTAAACACACATTATTATTTTAGCAATCCTTTAGATTGTTACTCCCCTTATAAAATTACAGAAGGGAGTAACAGTCTAAAGAAGATGTGCAGGATGTTCTTCTTTAGACTGTTACACCTCATATAAAAACCGAAGTGTTATTTTCCTTTGTCCCAAAGTACATTGAACTTAACATCCCTCTTTAGATTGTTACTCCCCTTGTAACATTACAGAAGGGAGGTACGATCTAAAGAAAGTTTGCAGGATGTTCTACTTTAGACATTTAGACTGTTTCTCCCCTTAAAAAACAAAAGTTTGATACTCCTTTGTCCCAAAGTACATTGGACTAAACATTCCTTTGTCTAAATAGTTATTTTGTCAAAGTCATTTTCATTAAAAAACACAGGGGAGTAACAATCTAAAGAAGTACCATAATTTTTAATACACAATACATTAGAGTAATCTAATTCACTGAAAATCTAATACCGAGTGAATTCGGCAAGATGCTCATATTTATTTTTGTTTCATATCGTTGTCTTTGTTTTCAAATACAATATTATGTACTTGTACTTACAATAATTGAAATATATACAATCCTAATAAATACTAAATTTAAAGTAGTTGAAAATAAGTGTTAACATATAAATCTCATTCCATTCATAGAAAGGACTCTGTAAATGTAATCATAGGTTTTCATGTATTCGGTGCTTCACTCTAAATCTAAAAATAACTGAGATATAATAATACGAGCCCCCGCAACGACGTAGACCCGTGGCAAAAGGCTTAATTTTAACTTAGAAAAAAAGTAAAATTAAGTCAATTACAATTATATACATTATATAAAAAGTTATTATATCTATTTAAAGACCTACAAATCAAAACAAACATTCATTTTTATTGGAATAAATGTGGTTGCCTTAGCTTGGCAATAACAAATCGTTTTAAGGCGAGTCGTCGGGATACTACTCGATCGTATAAAGGATATCTATGAATTTCTTTGGCAGGGATTAATTACATTACAATTTGAACTTTTCTAATATAAATATCAAAGTACAATTTATTGGTTATGTTGGCTTCCGCAACTAGCGTTATAATAATATAAATTTTGAAGGTTAAAACACATTTTTACTTATTACCTCTAGTAGAATCTTCAAATAGTTTGATAAATCCATTGCCATAACATACATACACACACTTGTGATACATTACAGTTATTTACCTGGTGGTAACTCGGCCCATGTCGTGGAGAACAGTATCTTCAGATAGTTTGATAAAATCCATTTATTACCAAAACATACATACACTTATATAAAGTACAGTAATTTACCTGGTGGTAAATCAATATAAGTCGTGGAGAACAGCATCTTCACAGACGTTAAAAATAAAGATAATGTTTATAGAAACACGAAAAACCACCTTGTATGTAGGTATTTCCGTAATAGGATTTATATTACCAAGATAAAAATTGATAGTGAATTTTCAAGCGATTTACATATAAAAAAAAAATTGGCTGAGAAAAGGGTCTATATATAAGCTGAAGATAAAAGAGAACAGTAAAAAGAAAGTTGTATTCTTCAATGAAACATTATATTGAAGATAAAGCACGTATTAAGTCGACATTATCCAAATCCTATAGTTAAATTAAATTAAAAAAAAAAACTTAAAAAAAGAAAGATGTTCTTCCAAATATTAACGATCCTCAAAATTATCATGGAATAATATTGATTACCTTTCGTCTACTTAAGAATTTTTCATATAATACATTTATTTACATTAATAAAAATAATTGTTTAATTGGGATTGGGAACAACATTCAACACAAAACCATTGAACATAAGATTACAAAAAACTTAACACACCCTCGCATTTGCAATTAGTATAATATATTTTATAAAAAATACGTACATATATATATATGAATGATAAATGATAATATAATTGCCTGAGCAACGTTTAATGCAAAATTCGAAAACCATACTTATTAAAAAATAAACAAATCTTAATATAATAGGAATTATCTTTTTCTGGAATTGTTATTTTGTCCAAAAGATATTTCTTCTTAAGGTTATTAATATTTGCACTTTGATTAGATAATAAATAAATAAGGAAAGTTTATATTTTATATCAATATTGATATCCGTTAAAGTGTTTTATGATTTAGTCAATAAAAAAAAGTTTATGTTGCATAATTAAATTAGAATTGGCGTAAGTCATAAAATAATATACAAATTAATTTTAAACACTCTTAAAAACTAGAGGTTTTAAATTTTTAGATCTTTTAATTAAATTTGTCGTTTTTTTTTTTTTTTAGAGAGAAATTGGTAGCGAACCAAATAAATAGCAAGCTTAGGGTCTTTTTTGAGACGAACATAATACATGCGTAGGAACAACAGCATACTCATAATAAAAGAGCAAATTGGAAAAAAATTAAAATAGCTAATGATTAATTTCGACCATTTTAGTTAATCGTCATAAGTGAACTAATTGACCAACTAAAATTCAAACCATTTTAATGGTGGTCTGTGCTATTGTGATCACTGATCACTTGATAATATACTGGTCAATAAATATTTTTGATTTATCATACGGGTCGAATATTTAAAAACAAATCATTTTTTCGTGCTTTAAATCTTATATGTATTAATAATTTATACTCATATTGAAACAAACGTCCTTGTAGAGACCTAATATGTTGATCTTAACGTAAAAGAAACGGCAAAAAAGTGCAATATTCATAATACCGAAACAAATGAATACGAATAGTGAATCATCTTCTAGACCGCAATGTAAGATTCTCGTTTTATATTATTTTAAGCTGGTAAGAAGAGTTATTCCTCTTAAGCCAAGAGCAATGCATTGAGTGGTAAACAGGAAGTAGTAATCCACGTTGCATTATAGAAGCTTAATGCGATCTATCCAAAAATTATAACATTATAATCAATCTTTCACTCCCACAATCAAGGAAATTGTTTACACTTCATGTCACAAAATTTATCAACCAATCTTTTAACAAATAAAAAGCGTAGTAGATCAAGGATGAAAGAATAAAAAGAAAGTAAACAAAAAAAAAGTAGAAAAATTTTACGTAACAAATTTCTCGCTATTCCGCCACAGGAACCCCCATAACGTACCATAGTTAGCCAATAATATTCAATAATATATCTCCGGAAATAAATGAAATAATAAACGAATAACATGCAACTATACTCTGTCCTCTATCACCTAAAGGAGAAAGAGATATGGGTTTGCTATATAAGCCTATAAATATGTATATATACTAAGAATGGCAATAAAATCTTTCATATAATGCCTTGTATTGTATTATACTTGTGGTACTTTTATCCATATATTTTACGATCAACGCTAGAATAATTATAGCCCACACAGAAGAAAAAGATTGAACTTTTCGTTTTAACTAATCTTTACGACACTAAAAAGAGATAACTAATAAATACTAAATTAACTTATGACTTTTACGAGGCAAAAAGAAAGTATTAAAAGTAACTATATCTAAGATATGTGTGTGTGTGTGAGGAAAGGGTTTGGTTTGGTTCTAATCCAGAATTAGAAATAAAATTCTTCCAATTTTCGTAGTTCTAAATTTATCCACATGTACATGTACAAAGGAACATTATTAAGATAACAATATAAAGTTACCAGTGTTTATGTTTTTGTGTTGTTTTAAGTTAAAAAAAAAAAATAATAATAATAATAATTGTGTTAAAAGTGTGAATGAGGAAAATTTATTTATGCATATGAATTTTAAACATCAACGAAACCAATTTAGTTGAGTAAATGTGACAAAATCTTTTCAACATTAGGCATGATTATGTCCCGGAGAGGGACGGAATATAGCCCAGGACAACAAAATAATGAGTTGATTTCTATCAACTTATTAGCGAATTTTCGAAGAAAATTAAGCTATTGCAATGGCTTCTAAATGTTTGTAATTAATAATTTTTGAAAAAAAATTTCATGGAAGTCCGTTTCAGGACATTCTGAATTGATCCCTAAATTTTAACACTTTTCTTATGTATGTATGTATATATGTATGTATATATGTATGTATATATGTGTCACTCCAGACGATATCTCCCGTTAGGATGCACTTAAAAATTTCAAACAAATTTTAAAATGTCAATTATATCAAAAGAAAGTCCATTAAAGGGTCAAATTTTGACCATTTAGGGTCAAAAATAGCATAAAAACAGTTTTTTTCCATTTACCCCCCTTTATATGAAAATATTATAAAAGTGTACATAACAACAATTACTGTACTCTTAAAGAGCTTTCCAACGATGTGCATCTTGAAGGGTAAATACCATTTTGACTTTTGTACCTGTACTTTTTTTTTTTTTTTTTACCCATCCAAATTATAAACCAAATTTTTCCAATATTATCAGAAGCCAATAATACGCAGATTTCTTTGAAAATTCGCTCATTAAGTCATGGTGCATGACTGGACTTTTTTAAACTCTGTATGACCCTAAAAAAGTAGTACTAACAACTTACGGATTATTATTAAAGTAAATAAATTGATAAATAAAGTATTCAGGTACAAAGTGCTAGTTTTTGCACCACTATGAAAAGTTGGACTTATGTGTTATAACTTTGAACCCGTAAAGATAAATGCAGATGTGTCCTTACACTTTTGGATACATATTTCTAATTAAACTATTTGACTAGGAGTAACACCTTACACTTAAGTATCCTATACGTACAATGTACAGTGAATAAAGCCCGGAGGTCACTTAGCATTTTATAATATTAACAATAGTAATGAAGACAGTCAGAGTAAAACTAAAAATATTTTAGTTTTACTAATGCCTTTTGGCTGTCGGAACACTCCTTTGTCTTTTCTAAAAATACATTTATGCATGAAGTTATTTTTGTATCTTAAAGGTCTACATTATATACTAATTTAAATATATTCAAATTAAGACTAACAGGGTGGTCATTTCCTTATGATTACAGGCTAGGACTGTGAGGCCAATTATAACGGATTATGATCCGAAGAAAGGTACAGCGAGGACTGAACTCGGCGACCTCGTACTCGTCAAGTAAGTACTACTTTATATTATATTTCCCATTTAAATTTAGGATTTTGTTACAAGTAATTCATTCTAATTACACACTAAACTAAGTATTTCAAGAATTAAACATTATTTTCAAGTTACACCGGATGTTTTTAAACATCATATTAATAAATAAATATAATAAGTGGTTACTTCAACCTTCTATAAAGGAATTGACACCTATTCAGGAGTGATTTGTGTTAATTGTTAATTGAGAATAATTTTTATAAATTAATAAATCAATGGATTGAAATAAGTTTAAATAAAATTTAATTTAAATTGTAAAAGACAATTATATCACGTAGCACATTATGGACAAAGCAAAATACTTTGATTGTAATGGACTGAACTGAAATTAGTAGTTTTTAGCTTATACATAAAGAAACAATGAAGGTAACATTATAATAAAATTGTTAGTTCTAAGCGTATTCAAAAAATACGAAGCAAAAATTACAAGTTTGAACATGTTAAAGCTGCACCCCAATTTAGCAGAGGGAGAATGGTGATTGGATTAACTTTCCCGAATTCAATGAGATCCTAAAGTCCTAATGCAAGATGTGTAGAATATACTATTCATATTATATCCTACTCATAGTATATTCTACTCATTTTGATCCTAAAGGCCCTATCAAACAAGAAGCGGACTGCCTGCGCCGTCCGCCGCGGACTGGAGAAGTCAAACAGAACGTGATTAGAACAGAACTTCTCTTAGCTTTGAGGCAAGCAAAACTAAAAAGAAAATAGGTGCATGAAATAAATGAAAAAAGTTGAAAAATAAACTCAAGTTGTTAAAGTAGTTTAACAAGTTAAAATAAAAACCTGTCAAGGAATGGGTATATAACGCATAAAAATTTGTCATCCAATCTACAGACGTAATTTAGAGTTCTTGTGTTACAAGAGAGGAGTTCGGCGAGTTTTACCCACCTGTGCTGTGAATTGAGTTCATTTGAAGACCGGTTTTTCTCATGTTTTCGAATGTCTGAAGAAAAATGTCAAAAGTTTCATCTTCTAGAACCTAAAATATCAATATAGAGAAGAAAAAAAATATGAAGTCTGGGTGGTGCATTTCACACAGATATCATACAAATCATACTCTCGCACAAGATCAATTAATAATTGATCAAAAAAGGTACATCGGTCATGTTACTTCCACTCCGCCGCGTTCTTTGAGGAAAAATACAACAGCCAATCTGTTCGCCGCGGACAGCCACCTTCTGTTTGACTAGAATGATGCAATATTATAGTCTACAGGGTCCACCGCGGACATAGGCTTGTCCGCCGCGGACATTCCGCTTCCTGTTTGACCGGGCCTTGGAAAATCCAAGTGCCCATCTGCCTGCCGCGGAAAGACCCCTTCTGTTTGATCAAGAAAATGCAATATTACAGTCCACTACCAAGTGGACCAGTCTGTCCCAAACGAGAGTTAGTGCGTTGACAGCGTGGGAAATCGAGGGACACACAGATTGGCCAACCTCTCTGAGAAAAACATTTATCTTTGCCTTGGGGGCCCGACCTCAATCCGAATTAAAATTCCAAAGAAGCGAGAGACATAGTTCACACTGATGGTCACATGGGTTAGTTACATAGAAACAAGAAACTTACTTAGCAAAGAAATTTTGCACGAAAAGTTAAAAACTTATATAATTAATTACACGTAATTTTAAAAATAGGTGGTGTTCAGGAGTGTTTAAGTGATGCAATATTTCTTTTTTTTCCTATAAAAATAGGTGATATTTCATCCCTTATTAGGAATATCCTCAAACCTTAATATTACAAATTTATTACGTTTGATAACCACGTTATACCAACTAAAATAACGGCTAAATAATTTTAATTTTATAAGTAAATTTTTCATTTTAAAAATGCTTATAAACTATTCTCTTATATTTACAGATGTATCACATGTAATTGTATAACAATAAAACTTGTTAATGTGAAACATATGTACTTGAGTTTTAAAAGCTAGTCCTCAATCCGTAAATGATATGAAAAATAAGGAAATGTCACACCACTTCTCAAACCACTTAGTTGTAAGAGATTTCTGGTGTAACACATTGTTTAGTAAATTGATCATTTTTTAATTAATATTTTTTCTTTTTTTTAATTTTAGTTACCTCAATATAGGATTAACAAGGTTTGTGTTAATGAATACGAATTAAGCACTTGCATGATCTCTGTGTCCCAAAGTGATTACTTGTAAAAATAAACTTAAAATTTGTAAAAGTGAACGTGAACCCATGTTTTCTCCTATTAAAAGATTGAATTACATTTATTTTGCTTATGGTGCCTTTATGGCTAAAATTTACCAATTGAACATTAATTGTATATGGCTAATTACAATGTGTGCTTACCCCTAAATGTGCCATTTTTTCTAAACATTTTACTTTGCTTGTATGACCTCCTAATTTAGTGTCAGCTTTAATGCATTTTGCTTGTACTCTTTTTGAGTGATGTCTTATGGACCAAAATTAAATTTAAATCAAAAAGTTACAGATTGAACTCGATATTTGAGATGACGAATAGATAAATTTAATGCTTTATTGACAATATATAATAACAAAAAAATCCCCATACTCCAATAAAAAAAAAAAATAAATAAAAAAAATAATAATAATAATAAAAAATAAAATAAAAAAATAGATTTTTATTTTTTCTTTGTTATTATTAATTAGCCTGGATGGCATTTTTCAGACTATAGAGTTAATAACTAATAACACCGATCTTAGTTTTATTATAATGCTTAAAAACTGATAGAAATATATACAAAACGAATATATAATAAATTAATGATTATGCTCACCATTTAACGCCAATGTCTAGAAGTTTCACACCACCAAGAGCCCCTACAACAAACAAAATATACATTTATTAAATTAAAATAATCAAAACAAAGTTCTTAGTTTTTTGAGTAACTAGTTAACCTTTATCAGCTGTACTGAAAAAAATTGTAAAAATTAAATAGTTTAAGCCGACTATACACGTTGAGGTATACAGGTATCTGTACAGGTTACATGACACGTATACACAGGTAAACCTGCGCAATTAACTTGTACAGATGAACGGAAGTATGTGTGCTATCATAACTGAGCAGTTACGTCATAATTTGATAACAAACACGCTTCTGTTTACCTGTAAAGGTTTACCTGTCAAGTTTACCTGTAAAGGGTAAACAAACACGCTTTGGTTTACCTGTAAAGATTTACCACACGTATTGCCGGCTATTTAATGTAGGATCGGATTTAAAAAATTAGGTGCAGAAGTGATTCTAAAAGGTGGAAATTTCAGTTTAGGTGCACAATGGAAGGGTAGACAAAGGGTGGTTTGGAGGAGTATAGAACAAAGTTGCCGGTATAACATAAGAACTGCACAAAGATCGAATAATTAGAATTAGTTAGGTAACTTCTTCAAGTTTTCAAATAATTGTAGAATATCCACCCCACTTGTATAGAAAAAGTATAAAAGGTTGATAAAAGGGATAGCTAATACCTTACAATTAAGATCAAGACATTACACATTTAATTTTATTATTATTGGCTCCAAAGTGATGTTAATATTATTTGCTCTTTTTTTTCTTTTTTTTTTAATAAAAACCTTCATACTTCATTAAAAATGAATACACAATCACTCTAACTTACTCAATATAATTCCATGTTTTAGGATACATTTAATTAAGACGAGATTGTGTATTAATTATCAATTGTGATTATTTCAGAAATAAACTATGACTGAGGATGGACCTTAAATTGAAAATGATTTAATTGGATATTTTTTCACACCTAAAGTGGTCCATCACACTTCCCTACTAAGAATAAATAATGTACATTATAATTTATAATTCAGCTCTTTATAGCCAATCTCATTATCATCCCAAAACACTTTACACTTCTTTCCAAATAGAACAGAGAGAGAGAAAGAAATCAATTCACAACTAAATTACACACAATTAGAGTCAAACTTTCTTTCGTTTTCTTATAAGATTATTTCGAGGGGATAGGAAAAAGGATTTCTTTTTATTGAAAATCACTAAAGAAAGATATAATACTCACAAACAAAATAAACAGAAGATAACTAAGGTAATTTATCACACTAAATTCACCGTTTAACGCAACAATACTCGAAAATAAATAATCGGAATATAATCATTATTATATAGAAATACTAATTGACATTTTATTAAATTGATTTTACAAAAGAGATAGTCTATTATGTGTATAATTACACTGGTTAGTTCCACTAACAACACGAGTGACGAGTAACTAAGTTTTTGATTTGACTACTTAAAGGTCGATATAGATAGATAATTAAAATTTGTAACCCAGATATACTCATAAAAGTAAGAAAAAATAATTGATTAATTTAGTCGCCAACTATACCTTGTTGTGTTCACTGTACTAATAATTTTAAAAAAAACATTGCTATTATAAAAATTTCTAATATCAATTTTTAAAGTTCTTAATACATCATTTAGGTTTTTCATAAAAAAAAGTTATTAAGTACTTTAAATAATTAGACTCTATATTAATACAATGATAGGATGAACTAATGTGCAGATATTCAGGCACTTCTTTAGATTGTTGCACCCCTTATAAAAAAAGAGGGGAGTAACAGTCTAAAGAAGGTGTACGCAATATTCTTCTTTAGACTGTTACTCCTCTTATAAAAACAGAAGTGTGATATAAATCAAATTATAATCATTATTAACTACGGGAAACATACAGAGAAAAGTAGACTCCGGCGCCGGGATTTGAACCAAGGGCCTCTAAATTTCCAGTCTAGCGTTCTACCAACTAAGCAAATCCCGGAGCTGATTTAAATTAAAATTAATCTTTCCGTAGTATAAGTACTACAAAAAACGTAAAAATTAATTTAGAAGTGTGATATTCCTTTGTCTCAGTACATTGGACTAAACATCACTTTTTCTTTATTTAGTCAGTTTTTTATTTTCTAAAACAACATAGGAGGAATATTCTTCTTTAGATTGCTACTCAGCTTATAAAGAAAACAGAGGGGAGTAACAATTTAAAGAAGGTGTACGGAATGTTCTTCTTTAGACTGTTACCACCCATATAAAAACGGAAGTGCGATATAGTTATTTAGTCAAAGTAATCTATATTCTAAAAAAAAACATACTGAAGTAACATTTTAAAGAAGTACCCTAATTTAATTAAAAAAGTGAAACATAATACAAAATAAATCTCCCTGTATCAAAGCAAATTCAACTCGGTATTCAGATTTTACAAAAGTACTTTTNCTTTCTCATGAAATGATATAGATGATTTATTTTATTGATTGTTATGTTTATCAATTGTAAATGATTGTAATCTGTTGATCTTGTAATGGTTGTAATTATCATATTTTAAAGACTACCATTTTTTATGTATAACTCTTGTATAGGTGCTAATAACCATGTAGTTCTGCACCTAAAATAAACAATTAAACAATTAATCTCAATTACTAACGATTTGGTTTAAAACTGTCGATTACAAAGCAAGTTCTGATTATATAAAACCATTTGTTCTTCTATTGCATTATTTTTTTAGTTTAACTTTGAAATTTACAGAGGCAAAAGCTTTAGTTCATTTTAATATTAATATAGTTTCAACTTTATTGTGAAGTTAGTTTATTTTCTATCATAAAATTCAATATTTTAAGATAAGTTAAACAATAGAATTCTTATATATTTACTAATTAAAAATACCATTCTTTACACAACAGAACAAATGTGATATCAATATATTTAATATAACTATTAAAAGTAATAAAAATTAAATTAAAAAATATACTTAGTAATATCCTTTAAATAAATCGATTAGTGTACCGACTCGTCTTAAAAATGATTTGTTATTGCCAAGCTAAGGTAACCACATTTATTCCAATAGATGTATTTATACATTTAAAAAAATATAACTAAATTAATTAAATATTGATATTAAAACAAATGTTGATTTAATAAAACAAATTTGGACACTTACATAAAATGTTATAAGACAAAACTTTTTGAACACAATTTAATAAGAATAAGTATATTTTAATCAAATGAATTGTTCATAAAAAATTATATTGCTATCTTTAAAATCTGGTATTACGTTTAAGATGTATTGACAATAACTAATTCCACCAGATTAGTGTAAAGAATTTATTGTATTCGGTGCGATCAAACGCTGTAACAAAAGCAGCGATGGAGCGAACGACAAAAGTTATCGATATTTATACACTGCCTTTGGATAGTGTTCAGCCAAATTGTAGTTCGTTTCAGCCAAATTCATCAAATAGTACATCATTTATCAGCAGTCAACTACCATCAAGTTTTGCCTCATCTGATTCACTTCAGACTCTTGCACCTATTGATCTAGTAACGTACGTCTTTTTATTCTGATATATTTTTTATATTTAATTAAATATTTAGAACGTAATGGATGTTTGAATATGTTTCTTGAAATCATTATCGTTATCATAAAGCTTACTATCACCTTAATCCGAAACTAGATTACGGGGAAATAAAAAGCAGATAATTTCACATACACCTCATATTGAAATATGTTAAATAAAAGTTAATATTGCGTGGAAAATTACAAAATAGATTTGTTTAGTATCGGAAAGTAATACGTCCTAATTTTGAGCTTATGAGAATTTTTAGGAGAATATAAATTCATATGTATATTGTATATGATGGATTTTAATAACTTAAAAACTCGAACTATGTATTTTATATAATATTTAACTCAGTTCCTTTAATCAGACCTTAAATTAAAAAAAATAAATAAAAAACAGAAACATTAACTTCCGAACCAGTTAATCGATTTAAAAATAGTTTCGTAGAAAGCGGGCTTCTGGACTCAAAACCCGCTCGCTGATTCCCTATTATCTTAATTACAACTAAAACGATCTAGAGAAAAGTAATTTTTAGTCAAAGGTGGGTTTTGAGTAGGGTAGGATATACAAAAAAACAAGGTAACAATAAAAACATATAAATACTTACATAAAATCAAATAAAAATTTCAGATATTAGGACACTTGAAACTTTACAGATTTATAATTGACAATTTGTTTGGCACATAGCTTCATCTCAGTAAAGCCACTTTTTTTCCTTTTTTTTTGCATTATCGAATTTGTGCTAATACTTAAAATTAATATGGGGCCCACCAGCAGGCTACTTTCAACAAAACCTCTCTTTTAAGTGCTTTTAAAGATATATACGTGTTAATAACAAAAAAAAAAGTGCTCGGGGAAGAAAAAGTAATTGCCCCAGAAGGTTGAAATTGAAATGGCAACAACAGTGGGCTAACTAATACCTACCAACCAAATTTCATTAAAATCGGTCGAGTAGTTTTTAAGATATGGTGGTTCGTAAAATTGTTGGCAGATACGAGACAAAAAAACCTGATGTTTCAAACGGATATCTACCACGGTATTTTTTTTAATTCAGTCATAAAAAAAATCATTCTTTAGAATAATCACAATCCTTCCGGTGTCTTAAGCTCGGAAAAAAAGACAGACCGAGAAGCACACACGGAACCATAGTTATTTATGTAACTAGGCAGCAAAATGGAATTTTACTGACGAGTGATAAGGTTAGCCTCCGAGCCGAAGGCGAGGACAGGCTATCATAATTAATGCCGAGGCGAAGCCGATGCAGGTAATTTCTCTAATTGACTGCCGAGGCGAAGCCGAGGTAGGCAATGAATAAACGAGGCAGAAATGTTTCCTTTGCTGCCTTGTTGCATACAATATTTTATCTACTTGCGGAAGAAAAATCAAACTGCTAAAATGTTATCTTTATTTATATAACATAGTTAATAACTAGGTGTCATATTAATAAAGATAATAACATATTATGTATTAACTAAAATTAATGTTCAAATAAGAAACATGGGAATACCTAATAACAGTAAGTGAAAATCAAACTAAATCTATAACAACAAAATTCAAAACAAACGTTTATAACACTCATAACTTCTGAATGAATAATGCACGCAATATAAAATATTATTTATATTTTTACTAGCAAATTACTTAAAGTATTAAAGATATCTTCTATTGCTTAAAAGAAAAGAAGTAACTAGGATAAATCAAGAAAAGTAGCAAGTCTAATCTAGAATGACTTCAATAATAATTATGGATGTTCAATGTTTACATGACGCTGCAGTATAGCCAGTGACTCCACTATCTTTTTAATTAAAGATCTACTAATCATTGAAGTTATTTAACAGAATTAACAAATATAAATAAATTATTTTATTATTAAAAACGTTTATTTATTAAATATTATTTATTAAACTATAATATTTAATGTTATAAGATAGAGATAACAGTATAAACTGTCATTGCCAACATTATAAAAGTAAAAATTTTACTGCCTAGGCGGTAAAATAAATTTTACTGCCTAGGCGGTAAAATAAATTTTACTGCCTAGGCGGTAAAATAAATTTTACTGCCTAGGCTGTAAAAATTTTCCTGACTCTTACCGCCTAGGCAGTAAAATCACATTTCTCTGCCTGAAATCAGTTCAATAATGCCTCATTTTGCTGCCGCAAGTAGATAAAAAATGTTCCCGTCTTGGAATTTTTGAAATCGGAGACCTAAAATGTTTTCGTTCTTCACAATTACATCACATATCATTTTTGCTTCCGTTACTTTCGGTAAGCTCGGAAACAAAAACTTTGCAATGCAAAAAAATAAATATAGTTTTAAAGGTACAGATGAGCTCTTAATAGTAGCGATATAATAATCATTCATGGTATCTTAGAAAAAAAAAAAATTCGCTTTATGATAAGCTCAAAGTATTGGAAAGAGTTCATTGGTTTGCCTTATCTTCACTTTAGCCTTGAAATATAGGTAGGTAGAGCCTCTTATCAACTGAAATTAAAACCATACATATAACAACTTATAAAACAACTCAGTTTATTTTAAATGTATGTTTTAAAATATAATAAAAAGATCAGTATATAATTGTGAACTTCGAAAACAATAAATCTATTTATATTTTGTTTTAAAAAAAGTTGTTACGTGATGTTAAAACTCTCAACCGAATATTTGGGTTTAAAATTTAAAAGTTGTTGAATATATAGTGTAAAATAAACGAAACGAACATAAAATATGGCGGATGAAAGCGACGATGAAGAAGAATTTTATGTCTTCGCAAGTCCTAACTACAAATTATTTGAAATGTATAAATTATTATTATTTATATCCTTTTATAAATTGATTTTATAATTATTTCATAGTGAATTAAATTAATAACATTATACATAATATAATCAATTGAAGTAAGGTGAAAACACACGGGATAGAAAACTAGCGTATAGTTTTTACTATAGCTATAGAAAACTAGCATTCACGGCCACATGAGCTCTAGCTTTAGTCAGCTATAACGGCTATACGTATAGTTTACTATCCTATAGTCGAATTATACGCTATACATACAGAAATATTACCATGCAGAGTGGCCACACGAGAAGGAATCAAAACTATACTTGTTGTTGTATAGTTTTGATTCCTTCTCGTGTGGCCCCTCTGTATGTATAGCGTATAATTCGACTATAGGATAGTAAATTATACGTATAGCTGACTAAAACTAGAGCTCATGTGGGCAT
>KZ651807.1:215812-241197 GCA_001010745.2 Gerris buenoi
CTACATTTTAGAATTTTTTAATCAAAATCGTCGGAACCGTTTTCGAAAAATAATTTTTTTTCATGTTTTTTTTTCAGAGTTTTTGGGGGGTAGCGCCCTCAAATTTAGAGCAAAAATTAATTTCTCCATTTCGCCTCGGGGTATGATTTTTCTGAACATGTATGCCAAATTTCTTCAAAATCGGCCCTGTAGTTTAGGTTCCAAGCGTCTGCACAGACAGACAGACAGACGACGGACAGACATTTTTTAAAAACCACTTTTTTGGACTCAGGGGACGTCAAAACGTGTAAATCCATCAAAATCTCAAAATCAAATTTTCGCGCCATCACAATACTTTCTCTTTATATGAGAAAGTAAAAAAAACAACGTTTCTTTTGATTTGTTAGTCTTCAAATAGATATAATAAGGGAAATATAATAACTTATCTAAATTAATTTACTTAATTTTACTTTTTTTCCCTAATTTAAGCCTGTTGCCACGGCCTTAATCAAATAAAAGTTAAAATACCTCTATTGCACGGAGAGCTGACAAATTACTCATAAAATGAGAAGACTGCACAAAAGAACATAAACGATAATAAATCCAACTTCAAATTAGTAACTTCATTAAGTACGGTAGATATACAAATTAGACCATCGCAATATCCGTCACAATCAGAGAGGGAGTAATATAGGAAGTATTATCTCTATCATAATAATGAAGAAAATAATCAACAAACCCTTTTTATTTACAACAGAATAGGTAAGATGGCTTGGGGTTAAAAAATAAATGAATTAAAAGTATTGGCATCAAGAATAATTCAATGATTTAAATTGGTTTTGAAAATAATATATTATTTTAAAAAAGAAACAATAGTTGAGGCGTTGAATGCAAAAAAAATTAAATCTACAAAAAAATTATAAATTAGAAACTGAGTGAATGTGTACAGTCTGTGCCAAACGAGAGTTAGTGCGTTGACAGCGCGGGAAATCGAGTGACACGAATTGGTCAACCTCGGAGGGAAAAATAAAGCCACTACATTCACCTTCTTAGATAGTTATCCAGAGGGCAAATCTTGAGCTCTTATTGGCTCCCCACCCCATTTGCTAGTTTTGCCCATGCTGTCAATGCACTAACTCTCGTTTGACAGACTGTAAGTGTATGTGGGCATGCACAAAGATATCCTCAATATAATTGTATTAAAAAACTATAAAAATTTATTTTATCCTTCAAAGAAGTGGTTAAAAACTAGTAGTAGAAGTCTTAATTAATTTTATAATTTTTGTGTGTTCTAGATACAAATGTCAATCAAATGGCGTTGGAACCAACATGACAAATGGATCAACACTTCCTCTGGTGAAAAGTTCAAACAGAGACGAAGAAGGTGGATATGTTCCTTTCGACCATCGTCGAGTTGCCCACCCCACTACGTAAGTATACAATATTATTTTTAATAAATGTTTAATTGCAAATTTAATTAAGGGACATTTATGTGATGCTGAGATTGGTGTGTGGCATGGATGGTAAGTTCGAGGTTGGTGATAGATGCGGTTCAGATAGTTTAAGATTTTGGGCAGAAATCTTGTGTGGCATGGATGGTTAGTTTGAGGTGGTTCAGATAGTTTAGATTTTTGTGGGCAGAAATCTTGTTCGAATGAAGTTGCTTCAAGAACTCTACTGTATGGTTAATATTAGATGTCAAAAATAGCCTTAAAAGCCCTATACTTGTTGAGACTTTGACCTAAGTTTCAGGTTTGACAAACTTGTTCATAAAATTATAACACATTACTATACCTGTTAGACTGTGCGTAGATGTATTGAAGAAAGTACTTAGTTGTACAAAATGTTGCAAAATACATGGGGAGTTCATGTATAGGATGGGGCTCAAAGGCAATTAAACCTAGGATGTCAGAATCAGAAAAAGGGAGATTTGAGATTTGTAGCCACGATAGAGAACTTTTACCCTACACGCCAGGGTTTAAAGTCCTGAACCCCACAATATAGTACAGTCTTGTACAAAAGAGTGTTGTTTCTCTGGAGCCTTCATTTATGTTCTCTCACACATAAATGAATAACTCCATAAATCATAATTTTAAGATTTCCTCAAAGTTATAAGATAAACTACACAAAACTTCTACCATAAGTAGTTAAAAAAACTCCCAGTTTAAAAATATCTTTTACAATATCATAATACCCTTGATTAAACCTTTTAGAATAAGCATCTACAAACAAATGTAGACATAATATATTTTGAGGAGAATTATTCATTTTAATTTTTAGACTAAATTTTTGAGCTTTTAACATTGTTAGAGCTGTTATAGAAACAGTTTTTTCTAGTAAATAGTTCAAAATTAGTTAAAACTATGTGAGTCTATCTATATGTCCAGTACAGTAATATAAATAAAATTGTAAAAAAGTTTAACACATTACACTAACGATAATTTGTAGCACAGTCAAAAATGGTCTGTTTAAATTTTATAAATATACTAGATTAGTTTACAAATGATAATTAGAAAATCTATTATTCTAATGCATCTAGATATTTTGGCTTTTGAATAAGTTTTAGCACTATTAACAGCAATTACTGTAATAAATGTTTATAGTAGTAACGAAACAAACAAAATAATTTATACATAGTTTGATTATAAATGATTATGAAGATCCAGGTTTGAATCAATTTCAACACTTTTGGTTGTATGAAATAATTCAATGAATTGAACCACTTCAAGTAACCACATCCACATCAACAAAAAAAATTAGATTTGATTGGTTAATCCGATAAATCTGTACTCTAAGCTTTTAAATTCTTATAAATGTAGGAAGATTTAAGAAAAATATTTCTTATCATACAATTTTAATCTCGTATTAGCATGCTAAAATTTGCAACAGTGTTATATTTATTTAATTCACAAATTATAAATCCTTAAAACATTTAAAGTAACACACTCATATACATCTATTTAATTGTTGTGAAAAATAGAAACTTTCACCCTCTCAAACAACACAAAGACTTAGTTCCTATTTTAACATGACAATATAAGCTAAGTATAATTCAGAAGTCATTGTTATGCCGAAAGGCATTACAAGTTAAATTTATTTGTTGCTTGAAGAATATAATGGCATGGAAATTTTCTTTTGGAAAGTAGAGTATTTATGTCTTAAGACGTGTGCAAATGAGTTTATTCTAATTAGTAGGGCAAGCTGGTAGCATCCAAGGAAAGAGAGTTTGCACAAGCTAGAAAATCTCTTTAGTTATAAAAAAGAAGGGGAAAAAACAAAAAAAATATATGAATCTTCACAGTTATAACTGTGCAAAAGCTTACTTTAGTATACATACTTTTGTCTGATTATCTTATAATAGAGCATTAACTCAAAAGCTGAAAAAACTTTTATCAAAAGAAAAATAGAATACAAATTACTCTCACCATTATACTCATAACAGGGTTACATGTCCAAATATCTACTTTCCATCTAAAATTAAAGAAAGACCTAAAATAAATAATAATAACACAAGCCATTATTTATACTATTGTGACGTGAAGTCTACGTCACATGTCAAAAATATGTATTTATTGTTTTGAGTTGTTGACATTCAAGATTATTAATGGTATTAGTTTCTGTATATTGTATTAAATATATTCATTTAA
Organism: Gerris buenoi; assembly: GCA_001010745.2. Classification (NCBI taxonomy): domain Eukaryota; kingdom Metazoa; phylum Arthropoda; class Insecta; order Hemiptera; family Gerridae; genus Gerris; species Gerris buenoi. Next base: position 219,439 of record KZ651807.1, read on the forward strand.
ACTTTATGAAGTACTATTTAACCCTAGAACGTAACACTATAAATAACAGCATACAGTGTTTAATAGAAATAAAACTACAAATATATTTTATCGTTAATGAGAATGTTTCCTAATTAAACTAGAATTAATTGCTTGATAATTCAATTTCAATAAGGAATAATTGATTGAATAGCATAGAAGACGATGTTATAAGCAACAAAATGTCTCCTAACAGTTTCAAACCTCACATTTTATGCGTACATTTGTCATTTTTTAAAACTTTTTAATGAAGTCCCCTCGAGGTACTAACAAAGTTAAGAACTGTTGGCGACAGTAATTAAGTGAATAAAACTCAGAGAACATTATTGAGCAGTTTAATATAATAAAAAAATAAGAATCCGAAATTTCATTGTAATCGGTCCAGTAGTTTAGGTTCCTCACATGTGAATAGATGACAGGTGTTTTTTAAAAACCACTATTTTGGATTCAGGGTGGAATACTTCCTCTTTATATACCAATATGAACATGAGAAAGTTTAAAACCAAAGTTTCACCAACTAAAGTGTATATGTATCTGATTTTGTGTAAAAGCCATTTGTTTTTTATCAAGATCTCTTATATTACCTTAAACTAGAGGTCCTAAAATTCGGATTAATCCAAAAAAGTGGTTTTTAAAAAAATATCTGGTATCTATCCAAAGCGGGGGAGCCTGAACAACTTGATTCCAATGAAATTTGGTACACTTTCTTTTTTTTATAATAATAATAATAAATCACTCAATAATGTTCTCTATAATGATCATCAACCAAGAAATGCACTATAGTTTTAATTTTTTAAAAAATGAAATATTAATATCTCGTAATTAAACATAATAAATATAAAACTGAAAAAAATATAGAGCGATATTTTTATTTAACCTCCATACATCTCTTTGCTAGTACCATAGAGTTATAATACAAAACAAACATCCAGAATATAATTATATGCTAATAAACTTGATTTTCATCTTTGAGTTTTTATTTGTTGTATTAATAGTATGAGTTTTTATTTGTTGTATTAATAGTATATGCTTTATTTTTTTCAACAGCGATGCAGAAACACTTATACATCTGCTAAAAGGAAGTTTAGGATCAGGAATATTGGCTATGCCATTTGCCTTTAAAAATGCAGGACTTTGGTTTGGTCTTGGCGCAACCTTATTCGTAGGATTCGTCTGCACATACTGTATACATGTTTTGGTAAGTTTTAATTTTTATTTACATAAAATCAATTATTTTCATTATAATTAAGTTCTAGGTCTTCCGGTGGTAACCGAATCTCGAAGGTTGTGCGTCCGGACTATTCACTCCTAAATGCTAGAAGCATCTTCAGAGGTGTTCGTGGTGTCCTAGGTTTAAGAAAGGTGTGAACCATAGGACACCATGAATCCCTTGAAGATGCTTCTAGCAGTAGGAGTGAAACGTTGGAACTTCAATATAATTGTAAACGCAAAACACATACTAATATTTTCATAAGTTTTTTTATTTTAACACTCTCGTACAATGAGGTAATTAAATCTTTATAAAGCAAGTAAAGAATAATTCATTGTCAAAACCTGATAAGTTTTCTCTAGAATTAAGATGTATAGACTACAAGATTAACCTTTTATTATAAATTTAAACTTTATTCTGATAATAATCATCAGTCAAATAAATTGTTAGTTATTTGTAACTTCTATTAGTTAGTTTTTAACTTTTTATTTGTTTAAAGTTAGTTCATGTTTAAAATTACTTAGAATAGAATGAAAATAGATAGGAGAAACCCAACTTGAATTTAATTGTTATTTTATTCCTCGGTAATACCATGTAGCAAGCCCATAACGGCAGGAGTAGCAGAGAAATGGTAATGAACTGAGTCAGAAGGTTAATTGAGATTCATAGCCCCTTATTTGGGTGGCTTACTTTTACAGGACACTACGTCCTCGATACTTAATTATATACTAGCCCAATAAACACACCCTCCTTCAAATTCCCTGTGTTCAGTAATTGTGGTATTGCAAGTGCATATTTACTCTTTTATTAACTTAATCAGTGGTTCTTCAAAAGACAGTTTGAAAAAGGAAACGATTGAAGATCTTTGAAATAAATCTTAAGCACTGAACGTGTGTTCTTACACACATTGTCAGTAAGAAAAATCAAAAACCAAACTCTAACTGGTAAAAATAGCGGTTGGAGTACCCTATACGGGGCATCATGTATAGAAATGGAAAAAACTGGCACTTATAATTAAAGTCTTTTCTATATTTTGATAAAAACTGCACCAATTATGGATTCTTCTTCATTTCATAAGTTTTCTCTTATTACAATTTCCATCTTCAGATCTCTATTTTGAGACACAGCTGTATACAGGCCGATTTTGGGAATCTTGGGCGTATGTATCTGTTAAAGATTACCTGGGCTTCGATGTAGCGTATCTGGTTTTTCAAAACAGTATGAAATGAAAAAGAATACATAAATAATGCAATTTATATCAATATATAGGAAACACTTAAATTATGTGTGCATTATATTTGTTAGTTTTTGCATTTCTACACATGATGCCCCGTATAGGGGAATCCAACCAAAATAGCCTTGGTAATATTTATGAGATGAAAAAGAAGAAGATAGGCAATTGTGAGTTCCCTTATTCAATTTGTTGATAGTTAAGTAAGACTGTAAATCTAATTTTTTTTTTTTTTTTAATTTTTAATGTGTTAACTAACTAATCACATTTACAGTGTATGTGTATAAAATATTCCGGTTTATAATTTAGTTTTGTTGTGAGTTTTACATCCTCCTGTGGTACCTTTTGCTTATTATTATCAATCAGTTAATGTTATCACTTTATCTAGGCCCCAAAGTGATCACATTAAGCGGCTTCTACTCTATTTGTATCCCTCCAAAAATAATCCACGTTACATAATTTAAAATATCTTTTAAGATAGGAAAGTATAATTTTAAGATTAATTTATGACATTATTACCTAAATGCATAAACTAAACTCTAACAATGTGTTTTGGTAATGTTTTAGGTCAAATGCTCTCACATTCTCTGCAAGAGAATGAAAATCCCTTCATTAGCTTTCGCTGATGTAGCTGAAGTAGCTTTTATGTCAGGTCCTATGAGTACACGGAAATTTTCAACGTTAGCAAGGTAAGATTTATTTTAAGTGTATATTTCAAATCGATATTTTATAATTTTATTACATCTTTTTCCCCCCTCCCCTTCTTCTAATTATAATAATACTAATTATATTATATACTTAAACACTAAAAACTATCAAGCAATAAACAAGCCTTAAATAAAATTGGCTAAAAAGATGAAATTTTAAAGCTTAGTACACAATATGACCTATTAAAAGCACTTTAGCAGCTTTGCTATTGACATTTGCTTTATCTTAAAAAAAGCAACCATTAATTAATAATCTTTCACAAACATTAAATTAGCTTTCTGGTACAAAATAGTACATTACCCGTCGAGTGTGGAAAGTAGCATTTTGCATGCGAGTGTGGAGTTTGCACACGAGCAATAGCGAGGGTAGTAAAAACACTCGAGCAATGCAAAATTCCGTTTTCGCTCGAGTTGCGTACCGTACTTTATCTACAATTGTTGGATTTTAATAATAAATAGAGAAAAAAGAATTAATTTCCTGTATGTAAGTTTGTATTTCTTTTTAGATAAAGATGACATTAATTCATTAGTTGTATTTTGTGCCGAATTGATTATTTCGGGAGGTGTATTTATTTTCCTCATTTTCGTCATAATCACTTAAATCGCTCATTGTTTTTCACTAAAATCTCGATGTCAACAGTTACTTTAATTGAACAAATAGGAAATTAGTTTTGTTGAATGTAAACAAACTCGCTAATCGTGCTTAAAGGTGAAGAATTCTTCTTTTTTACCGCCCAAGGGTGGTAAAGAAGAGGAATTCTTCAGATTTATGAGGCGCGCATGCGCACTGAATACAAGTACGTAAAAAATCACTTTCTACGCATCTAAACAGAGATACAATGAGATAAACAATTTTCCTCCACAGAATCCAGTAAAAAATCTTTTCTTTTTTTTTAAAAAAAATAAGCAAATATTACTTAAAAATTAGAATATGGTTCACAGATAGGATTACCTGAAATTTATTTGCAAGAAAAATATTATTTTCTAATTTAAAAATTAGGAATAACAAACTAATTTCCACAAATTGCAATAAAGTCAATTTGCATTAGCACTATTCATTATTTGGAAGAAAAAAAAAAATCTCCAGTTCTTATCAATGTAGATGTTTAACCAATAAAAAAAAAAAAATCTCTAAATTATTCTGTTTTTCTTGTTGCAGAGCATTGATAGATATATTTTTATGTATTGACTTATTTGGATGTTGCTGTGTCTACATAGTGTTTGTTGCCACCAATATACAACAGGTAATGTATAAAATTATTTTCAATGTAGAGTAATTTCTCTTTGATAAATTATAATGATAACATTTAAGCTTGATATAAAGGAGTTATCATAAATAAAGATACGAAAGTTAAATAAAAACTATCAGTTATTTATAAAAGGTTTGTTCCAACCACACTTCAAACTAATTTGAAACTCTCCAACGCATGCGTATCGAACTAAAATTGAACTCCTGTTGCTAATGCCCATGTGTCGGACAGTTTCAAACTAGTCTGAAGTGTAGTTGGAACCAACCTAATTAATTTAAATGCTAGTTATCCATGAGAAATCTACATAAACAGAATTTTTACAAGCTTTTATTTAACTGGCAATATTTGTATGTATGCTCAGGTCAAACCTTACAACTGAATTTTAAAATAGTCCTCAACCGATTGAATTGAAATTTTGCATACAGGTTTAGTTTAGATGACATTGCATGGTTAGCTAAGTGACGTCATTCTAAACCTAATATGGTGGACAGCACAAGAAACGGACTTGTTATTTTTTAAGCACGTCCATGATATGGGTATCAAATGAAAGGGATTGCTGAGAAGAATACGAATAAAAGCTTGTTTTTTAAAATGTCTTTAAAAAAAATTATTAAATGTCTAAAAAATCTTAACAATTATTATTAATTTAGAAAATTAAGCAAGGATGGTTTTATTTCTAGCTGTACCCTAGCTGAACTACAGGCGACAAGAGGTGAAGGGTGGTGGGCTGATAGTAGTGGCTGGGGGTATTTAAAGTGACCACTATACTCAGACATACTGCTAACTACCTTCGAAGGACTTTAAGGTCCATTCTTGGCAAAAACGCCTAACTGTCAGAAGGCACTGATAATATCTCTACCTACAAAGAGGTCCTTTCAGGAGGGAGGGTCAGGGTAGTTGGTTCCATCTAAATAAACGAGAATAAATTGCCTCAAAGGCCGTGCCACTCTCCACCTCTAGCCTCCAGTGTTGTGGCCTTTGCTTGAAGAAGTGATTCTTGATAAGAGTAATTAGCAACTGAGGGAACTTCATAATTATTTTACTTTTTATATTAGATGTACAGCTATAATTAATATATCATTTTCTTTTGCAGGTGTGCGAAGTGCACTTAGGCCACATAGATTTACGTCTGTACATGTTAGCTCTTCTACCACTGCTTCTTGTAATGAATATGATTCGTGATCTGAAGTTCCTTGCCCCATTCTCAATGATTGCCAACTTACTGATCGGTACAGGTCTTGGTATCACTTGCTACTACATCATCTATACGATTTACAACCCTCCCGAGGGTCTTGACACATTCCGACCGGCTGTTGCCTCCATTTCAACAATGCCCATCTTCTTCGGAATATCTATCTTCGCTCTTGAAGGAGTCGGGGTGGTGAGTTTCACTACACACTAATTATTTATTTAAAGATAAGACTAAGCTACAAAGGAGGTAACATAATATAAATAACAGTCTGACAAGTCTCAGACTTAAAAACTCCTTTTCATTTCATAATTGCTTGAAATTTCATGCTTTTCATAAAATATAACAATCATTATAGTTTATTTTACTAGAATTTTGACTCCATTACCTAATTGCACCTGTTCAATTAAAAGTTTTTATATTTTTTTAAATTTTTTTAAATTATAAATAGAAATTAAATGTAACCCTTAAACTACTAATAATTAAAATAATAAGAAAATTATGTTTGATGTAACACTCATTTCTTTAATTATCTAAAGCTTAGCTAATTTTAATTTCCCCTCGATTCATTGGAGTCATTAGCCCAGTAGAATATACAGTTAATTTGAGCTTGGTAAGATGTGTGTTACCAGGTGATGCCTCTGGAGAACAGCATGAAGCACCCGAACCACTTCATCGGATGTCCGTCCGTACTCAACATTGGAATGACTGTAGTCGTATCCCTCTATACTATTGTTGGTTTTATTGGATACCTTGCTTATGGAGATTCAACTGAAGCCAGTGTAACACTTAATCTTCCTGACGATCCGTAAGTATCTTGATTTTAATTCATTTAACCTTAAATACTTTTTTATTATTTTAAAATCTAAAGCCAGGATGATCTGCCAAGCCTGTCTCTTTAGACTTAGCTGTCTGTCAGAAGAACAATTGCATATGTGTCTGTATATTTCGGACACCTGAACAGTTGCGATTGTTTAGGTCGACGGAATATACACAAACTCAGACAACTAGCTTTAGACAGACTATTAAGTCTATACAGACAGGCATGTCAGATTGTGTGTTCCCAAGCTTTAAAAAAAAATTATACTGTACACCATTGCATTTACTTTTGACAAAACTAAAAATCTCTTGGTCATTTTGAGTTTTACAAAAGAAGAGAGATAATGTTAGAAGCACTATTGCAAATAATTCAGTAATATCGAACAACCAGTAAGGTTGAACTTTAATAATTTCAGACTAACTCAAAGCTTCTACTATAGCCTTTTTTTTTTCTTCATTCCGGGGGAGGGGAGCTTTTACCCGAAGACACAGGCCACTTAGGTGGGCCTATAGAAAAAAACCCGGGCTAGGGACCTAAATCTTCCCGCAATTGTTTGAAGATATGGTCATTAACCATGAATCCCCTCCTAGATGTATTACAACCAAGAGTGACATCATCATGGTTTCCAGGCCGAAGCCTGGTGGTGCCACTCTTTTGAGGAGCTTCCCATTTGTTTGAACAATGCAAGGTGGACATAGAGCGGGGGGCCTGGTCCAGGAATTGAACCCTGTGCTGTGGCCACCCATCCATCTTCGGACCCTGCTCGACTGCTTAACGTGTCTTATCGAAAGGCGAGCGCTCTAGCCTCCAAGCCACCGAGGCCCCCCTACTATAGCCATAGTTTAAGTAGATAATTTAATTTAATTTTAGAATTAATTCTATTAATGTGTAGTACTTCCTTCAATTATTAACATATTAAATTATTTACAGTCTTGCCCAATCAGTGAAGACAATGATTGCTGTTGCTATATTCTTCACCTACATGTTGCAATTCTACGTACCCATGGAGATTGTATGGAAACTCTTCAAACACCGATTCACAGCCCATCCTCTCACCGCTGAGTACTCCTTCAGGATCTTCCTTGTAACTGCCACCGGTGAGTTTGGATAAACATAGTATCTATTTCCATGTGTAACGGGGAAGCCAAGTCTAGAATATTCTAGGAAAGCAGGGTAGACCTTCTACCCTGCTTCTAGTCTAGTAGTGCTTACCCAAACAAGAACTTCACAAATTAAGTCCTGGTTATAGCTAAGTCTGATCTAAGCTCTTGAGGTGTACACATTATACATTAATCACACACACACAATCATATACAACAATCAAGAACAATAATTATATTTTCAACACATAACTAGTTTACATTATTCCAATCACCAAATCCCCGTTACACATGTAATATTTTATATGCTTTATGTAAGACAGTGTATTTGTTGTTAAATTTTAGTTAAAATACTAGTTGGCATATTATTTCGGCATTATAAAGCCAACGTAACATATAACTTTATTTTACTGCAATAATTATGCTGAGGAAAAATGCCAAATTATTCTTCCAGTTTGATTTCTAATACAACCCAAAAATAGAAATAATTTTAATCAAATTTGAAATATTCAACAATCTCTACTTAAATATATAAATATAAAGCATTATTCCTCAATATTTATTCCTAATGAACTTTAAAGGTGGCTAGTAATTATTTTAAAACAGTTAATACATTCAAGAAAAGAATAAAGCAATGTTAGTAATAAATAGAATACTGACCTCATTTTTACGACTACATTTCTAGCTCCAGCTCCACTCACCGTCACACTATAATAATCACTTTTCATTTCTTCTTCGCAATTCACATCTGAAATAAAAACAAATAAAAAAATCATATCAATAAACAACCATTATTATTTATCATCAATTAACATATAATTCAGTCAAACATTGCTATTTAAGCTGAGATATTTAGATATTCACAGCTTATAAGATTAAGTTTTGACTTATGTACATTTTCTATCAATGATAATTTAAAAATGAGTTAATCATTGCTGATTAAATTATATCTACAAAAAATGTACGTAACATGAAATTTATTCAATAAAATATTAACAGTATAGCTTTCAATCCATAAGTTGTAACTTGTTATAAGAAAAAAAAAAAAAAAAAATAGAAGAATGTGTCATTCCAAATAGGTTCATTTACTTAGTGGAAGAAGCCAATACTTATTAATTGTTTATAATAAAAATTTAAAATAGTTTTTAAGACTTAGTGTCTTCTTATCTGTCTACACGGCTATCACTTGCTTTCCTCAAGCTGATTCAAGTCTGTTTTCGGACTCAAATTCTTATTCAGAACTAGCGTAAATAAGAATTCTTTAAACAAAATTTAAATTACTACTAATTATAGACTTTCAAAAATAGACTGCCAATTAGTGCGGCTCATAGTTCTCTCGCATCCTTTCACATACTTTATTGATTTTATGTTTTTACAAGAATTAAAGAATCAATTAAGCAAAAGTTAAAGAGCTTAGTTGAATGTGCTATCTACGGTCTACTTTTGACAAACCATCCAAATTTCATTAAAATCAGATGAGAACTTTTGAGGATATAGCTGTTAATAAATGTATGTTTGAGCGCATGTTGAAGAGAAACAAATGGGCTTATAAGGGAAAGCTAAAGTTATATGGGACCAACAATGGGCTAATTATGACCTACCATACAAATTTCATTAAAATTGGACATGTAGTATTTAAGCTATGTTGGTTCGCAATAATTGAGCGACAGACCGACAGACAGACACGGATGCATAAATGTCCCTTCTTGGTTCTTCAAAACTATCACATAGCTTCCGTTACTTTCGGTAAGCTCAGAAGCAAAAAAAATTCTTTAAAATAATACTTTAATTTTTTGTTTACCTAACTACAACTAGCAGCTTACATTACATTTAACTTCTTTTGATGGTCGATATGGGAGTAACCCGTTTCGGCACCTGCTATTGTTATGAAAGGATTAAAATCCTGGTACGTTTCGGCTCCAGATTTTTGCAAAATCATGGGTCGTTTCGGCATTGAATATGTTTACTTATTGAATATATTTAAAATCTAAAATATTGTAAGAATAATTAATTTAATAATATTTTCAGTGGTGATTGCTGTTGCTGTGCCTAACCTTGGACCTTTCATCTCTCTGGTTGGAGCAGTTTGTTTATCAACACTTGGTCTTATGTTCCCGGCTATAATTGAACTAGTAACTTACTGGGAAGAGGAAGGTATGGGCGCCTGTTACTGGAGGCTGTGGAAGAACATCTTCATTATTCTGTTCGGTATTCTGGGCTTTGTCACAGGTACCATTGTAAGTCTTGATGACATCATCAAAGAATTCGGCAACGTACACTAAACACCAACCTGTTAAAACACAAAAAGAAAAACCCGGTAATTAATTTTTTTGTAATGTGCCTTCTCCTTTTAAGTGTGTATTCTTTTAATTACATTATCCCCCCTGTTTATTTTAAGTTTAAATTAGTATATATATAAAGGGTGTACCATTGCAAGTGGATGAAACAGCTATAACTTTTAAACTAAGAAAAATTCAGGAAAATTTTGAGCAGGTAAAAGAGTAATTTAGGTGTGGTTTAATGAAGCAAAAAGAAAAAAATATTCCACCCCTTAAAGAGTCAATGTATGAAAGGAAGAAAGTCAATATGAAGGGTCAATATGATTTAGAATATCCAAATAATTAGTAAAAAAATTCTAAAATACCTCCAAGAGCAAGTTATTACATTTAAAAATTTTAATGTACATGTGTACTAAAAAGCAGTCAACTTGGAAGACTATTTTTACTTAAACTATGAAAGATAAAAAAAAAATTTAATTAACATTTCTTCATGGTTTTTAGTACTCTTTATAGAAAAATTAAAAAAAAGAGGGTTAGGAGGTAACCACGTTCTTCAAAGGTCCATATTGACTCTTTGAAGGGCGGAATCAATTTTTTTCTTTTTGTTTCATTAAACTACGCCTAAAGTACTACAACTTTTACCCGCAACATTTTTCTGAATCTTTTCTAGTTTTAAAAGTTATAGCCATTTGATCCACTTGAGATGGGACACTCTGTATATATATTTTTTTTTTTTAATTTTTTTTTTTATGGCAACAATAATCAAACTACAGAGCACTATGAATTATTTACAAAATTGGGCCGATTTAGTTAAAAGTTGCTATGTACGTTTCTTTTATCAATGCTTCAATTATCAAGTTTTTTGGAGAGAGTTATTCGTCTAAGCGTTCACGTGCAACCCTCACGTTAACGTGATCTTAAGAATTACTATTGGAATTTTACGATAAGAAAATATTCTATATTTGTCTATTCTTTGAGATAGACATTTCATTTCAAATATATTTTTATTATTAAAACGCACAGCGACACTGCTATAATGTGTTAATGATCGCCAAATCTATTTAATCGTATCTAAACGTTTTAAAAAGAGTAAGTAACGTAAAAAAATTTATAAATAAAAAGTATGGCTAATTTTTATCCCTCTACAATATTGGAAACTACATTTGCTCTCCGATGCACAGGATGACAGGACAATATTAAGCAAAATTAGAAAAAAAAGTCTGAAAATTTTGACTTTTTTCTATATTTGCTTGCACAGGTCTTTCAAAGCTGCAAACGTGGTTTCTTACTATTCGGTTCTCAGGCTTTGGTTTTGAAATATCGTCGTGACACCATCAAATAACTTGCAGATAAATTTGCAAAATCAAATTCCGCATTTATCAAATCCTATAAAATCAATTTTCTTAATTAAATTTATACAATAAGCTTTTGGGTGACAAACATTATTCGATTTCTAAGAAAACACCGGTTTCGGTTTCGACCCCATAAAAAAGACTCCAAGAAAGACTTTGAGTTTGTACCGTGGAGAAAGTTGGTGAACTATATATTAAATNCTAACGCACAAGTACAACCCACAAATTCCCCTAATACACAAGTACAACCAACAAATTCCCCTAACGCACAAGTACAACCCACAAATTCCCCTAATACACAAGTATAACCAACAAATTCCCCTAACGCACAAGTACAACCCACAAATTCCCCTAATACACAAGTACAACCCACAAATTCCCCTAATACACAAGTACAACCAACAAATTCCCCTAACAAGTACAACCCATAAATTCCCTTAATGGAGAAGTACAACCCACAAATTTCCCTAACTGAGAAAATTGTCCCTCACATACTCTAAACAAAAAAATAGCAATTGGAGTAATATTGACTGGCATATCCTTCTAGATTTTGGATTGGGAAAATACAATGTTATTAATACAATTGGAGATATTTGGCAGTAAGTTAGTCATCAATTCACTAATTAGTGAAGTGATGAAGGATAATGGGAGGAAAAATATGTCATTTTAAAACCACAAATGGGTTTATCTCATGACTAATATGCACTTTTAGGGAACAATTGTCCTACAAATTCCCCCAACTCACAAGTACAACCTACAATGTAAACACAAGTGTTGAGATTTCCTGTACAACAATTGTTGTACATTTTACAAATCGTGTTTTTAAACAAAAAAGATCAACATAACGGATAATATATCATGAAGGGGAAGAAAGAGTTGTAATAAATACCGATATATATTACAATCCATCTAATAATTGAGATTACACGACTCTGTCCCACACAGTGTTTTAACTTGTTCTCTCTTTCTCTATCCTTCCTTAATAGAAAGCATATTATACTTTACAGTATTCATTAATGGAGATATCATTCTTTAATAGCATTTTTTTTTATTAATGACATAAATAATAAACCTTAGGTTTATTGACACCTTCAATATATGTATAAATCGATTCATTAATGACTTCCGACATCTAGTAGGATATGTTCAAAATCCTTTCTCAAGCAATCGGTCTGAGCCTAGATTAAAATTTCATTTAGTTAAAATTAAATATAAACTTTTCCCTTTTAACATAGGAAAAAAAATGTACATGTACGCAAAATTATCAATCTTATTTGAAGCTGCATGAACTAAAGTAGGATATAAGTTCGTCATCTTAATTTTTAAGTTATCAAGTTGAAAAAAAATAAATAAAAAGCTGTAGTGTTTTAGTAGATACCATTATTAGATATTGTCATTTTTAATTATTGCCATGTAGGTAATTTTGATTATATAGTGAGATTAAAATAAAATTAAAAGTAAAAGTATATAAAAAAAGTTGTTTGTCTCATTGAATATATGAAGTTAGAATTTTTTACCGTCCTAAAAATAATATATTTTTTAAGAAGATTGCTGCTTTCCTGTAAAAAGGCTGTGTCAATTTTTTGTTTGTTTGTTTTGTTTTTGAAAACTAAAGTCTACAGTACAATGAAAGACAGCAATTAAAATAATGTCTCATTAAAAGAAAATAGTACGGAAAAATAACATTAATTAAAAAATAATTTAATCATTTTTGAAGAGAACAATTTTACACTTGAATCTTTCTCAATATAAAATAAACATATTTGTATTTATTAAAATAAAGTGGGGTCTGCAATGACATTAATTTTCTAGCTGTTTCAATTGCTTAAAAAAAATATTATTTTAAAATTACAATAATGATCAAACTATTATTTAATAAATTCTCAATATTTTCAATTAATTTGCCCTAAAACAATTATTTTTATAAATTTTAATTAANTAGATAACCTATTTAGCTCAAATGAGAGATTTACAATCAACTTAAAAGAGTTTATTCACATTTACCATTAAAACCTTATTAATGATAACTATAAAGCCATCTTATAATGAAAGAGTACCTTTATCATTAAATAATAGAAATATTTCTCTCTACATTAAAAGTAGCATTTAAAGAAATGTTTGCAGAGAAAAACATTGCAATACGTTCCTAGCATTTATTTACAGCATATTGAAATTGGAATGGTAAAAGAATCAAAGAGGACTGAAATTAAATTATTACTCTGTGTTTATTTTACAGCTTAAAAATAAAAACTACATAATTACTTCTCTTAGTTTGTCTCACAAAAATGGTTCAGTAGTTAATTAAACCATTTTAAATTAACCTTAAGGGTCTTATTAGATTATTGTTTTTTTTTAATTAGGTTTATAATTTAAAAAAAAAAAAAAAACTTAGGTATTTTAATTTTAAATAGATTAGAACAAAATAAATAAATAAATAAATAAATAGGATGGTTGTGAGGAGTCAACTTGTCAAATTATATAAATTCAGTATTTTTGTTTCCGCTTAAGTGAAATAATATAAATGAATTATTCAAAAACACGTTTACACTTATAAAAATTAAAATAAATAAAAAATCCAGTATTTTATTTTCAATATTGTTAATTTTATACAGAACATATTGTTTGTATAATTTAATACATTTTTAAACTGAATCAAACTTACAATAATACAAATCATAACTAAATAATTTATTTTCAAAAATATTTTGACGTGTTAGACTACCTTAGTATTGAATTGTTAATTATTAGAACAATTGTAGACTACTTATATTTGATTTAATTTTTAGTAATGAGCAAACTTATTGCAGTAAAACCTGTAGAATTACCAACTTAAAATTTACCTTATATTTTCAATGATGCAAAAGGAACTTATTTATAAACCTATAGAGTGATACGTTTATAGAAATTAAATTGTTTGATCTCTACAAAAGAACATGTTATGAACTTAACATGAGAAGAACATCTTTTTATTAATCACCATGAAAGGTTTTTAAGGTTCCCACGAAAGAACAATTTTAAAAAAGGACAAAGTTTAAAATTGACACATTTGAACAAGTACAACCAACAAATTCCCCTAACAAGTACAACCCATAGGGCTTTGTCACAGGTACCATTGTAAGTCTTGATGACATCATCAAAGAATTCGGCAACGTACACTAAACACCAACCTGTTAAAACACAAAAAGAAAAACCCGGTAATTAATTTTTTTGTAATGTGCCTTCTCCTTTTAAGTGTGTATTCTTTTAATTACATTATCCCCTCTGTTTATTTTAAGTTTAAATTAGTATATATATAAAGGGTGTACCATTGCAAGTGGATGAAACAGCTATAACTTTTAAACTAAGAAAAATTCAGGAAAATTTTGAGCAGGTAAAAGAGTAATTTAGGTGTGGTTTAATGAAGCAAAAAGAAAAAAATATTCCACCCCTTAAAGAGTCAATGTATGAAAGGAAGAAAGTCAATATGAAGGGTCAATATGATTTAGAATATCCAAATAATTAGTAAAAAAATTCTAAAATACCTCCAAGAGCAAGTTATTACATTTAAAAATTTTAATGTACATGTGTACTAAAAAGCAGTCAACTTGGAAGACTATTTTTACTTAAACTATGAAAGATAAAAAAAAAATTTAATTAACATTTCTTCATGGTTTTTAGTACTCTTTATAGAAAAATTAAAAAAAAGAGGGTTAGGAGGTAACCACGTTCTTCAAAGGTCCATATTGACTCTTTGAAGGGCGGAATCAATTTTTTTCTTTTTGTTTCATTAAACTACGCCTAAAGTACTACAACTTTTACCCGCAACATTTTTCTGAATCTTTTCTAGTTTTAAAAGTTATAGCCATTTGATCCACTTGAGATGGGACACTCTGTATATATATTTTTTTTTTTTAATTTTTTTTTTTATGGCAACAATAATCAAACTACAGAGCACTATGAATTATTTACAAAATTGGGCCGATTTAGTTAAAAGTTGCTATGTACGTTTCTTTTATCAATGCTTCAATTATCAAGTTTTTTGGAGAGAGTTATTCGTCTAAGCGTTCACGTGCAACCCTCANATTACGAGTAGTATTTAAAATAATAATAAATATTATATTTTTTAAATTTAGGTAGAATAAATTACAATCTACCAAAGAATACATAAAATGTCATTTTTATCCCAGTTGAAATATGTACTGAAGGATGAAGCTAATAAATCTGTTTCCTTTAATTTCTGGTAATATTTTTTCTTTTATGTTTTTTTTTTTTTTAACCCGCATGAGAAAACTAAAAAAAAAAAAAAATTATCAATGCTACTGAATGAAATTAAAAATAAGTTTAACGTAAAAACCATAGAGCCTTTCCTGCAAGAAGTTACAAAGTAAGAAAGTAGTTAAAAACAAAGAGAGCTTTTATTTCCTTAATACAAGAGAGATAGATAGTTACTTCTTTGTCATAAAAGAGTATTTTGTAGAAAGGATTGATACACTTTTGAATCATACTTATCCTATATGCACAAAATCGGTTCTTATTACTATATACATATAGATTTATACTACTCTATACTAATAAACAGCTTGGTTTTCCGGTGGAATCCGCGTCTCAAAGGGGGTGAAGTCCGACGTTTCGCTTCCACTACTGGACCTTCGTAATAAACCAAGCTGTTTATTACGAGTCTACCCACAGAAGCCTACGCACCAAGTTTACTCTATACTATACAGATTATTACACACTTCAGTATGAAGCCATCTTATTATGTGTTACTGCAGTGTGGAGCCTTTTTCCCATTTTTGCTGGACTCATTCTAGTGGCTCCATTAACAAACAAAATAGATATTAACTTCTTTATCATACAAGAGTATCTCTCTCTCCAACTAACAAAATAGATACGTACTTCTTCAATATTAAAAAGAACCTATTTTGTGCACATAGGAGAAGGATGCTTCACAAGTGTACCAAACCTTTCTACAAAAGAAGTATATACATACCTTTCCACCTCGCAAGATAGATAACCTATTTAGCTCAAATGAGAGATTTACAATCAACTTAAAAGAGTTTATTCACATTTACCATTAAAACCTTATTAATGATAACTATAAAGCCATCTTATAATGAAAGAGTACCTTTATCATTAAATAATAGAAATATTTCTCTCTACATTAAAAGTAGCATTTAAACAAATTTTTGCAGAGAAAAACATTGCAATACGTTCCTAGCATTTATTTACAGCATATTGAAATTGGAATGGTAAAAGAATCAAAGAGGACTGAAATTAAATTATTACTCTGTGTTTATTTTACAGCTTAAAAATAAAAACTACGTAATAATTACTTCTCTTAGTTTGTCTCACAAAAATGGTTCAGTAGTTAATTAAACCATTTTAAATTAACCTTAAGGGTCTTGTAAACCGAGCAAAATTTTACAGCAATAGTGGCCGGGCAATATCAAGAAAAATTGCCAGGCCATAAGAACATATTGCCAGCAATGTTTCAGGTTTTTATTGCCAGCTATACATTGCTGTAAAATGTTGCCTGTTTACAAGCCCCTTAAATTCAATTTTTTTTTGTCTCAAAAATCATTTTCAATATAAATATTGTCATCATAACTTTTAAATCCCAGTGAATACCATAATTCATAACCAATTTTTATTTTTTTTTAAGTTAGTAAAATGAGCATACTTACTAAATGGTTTTTCTTTAAATAAATAAAAAAATAATAAATAACAAACACAAAAGAATTTATACATGAAACGTTTATTAACTGAGAATAAATTGAATGCTGTAAATATTAATGATGTAATATAGTAAGAATGAATTTTATTTTGTATATTCTAATGTCTGTGTAACAGAACAATTTTTTTTTTTTTTTTTTGTAGTGATAGAATTAATTGTCTACTTTTTATTTTATTGAAAAAGATTTTAATTTTATTTGCATTCTAATAATATTATTGTACTTTTTTTTTTCTTTTGAAGAGAATAAAACATTATTTTAAAAACATTGAATTTTTTTTCCCCTTTCAATTTTTATCCAAATTAAATTTTAAGGACTCGTGAGAAGAGATAAGTTAAAAATAAACAGGCGATCAATGTAAAATCACTTTTAAGAGACAGGGAACAGGCATGTCTAAAAAAGCAAAAACATAAATTTTTATCTGGAAAACTTGTAGGTCTAATATATAATAGTCCATAATAGAAAAAGGAGTTACATATGTACTCTTTTTATAATTATTATTAACTTTTGACACTCAGATTGGCCAACCTATATGAAGAAAAAAAAAATAAAGCCACTAGGTCTATGGTAAGGGTGGAGCCAGAGACAATTTTATTTGCCTAGTTAGCCTGAACTTTTCAAATTCAAAGCCAATGAGAGCACTAGGCTCCCCTCCACATTTTTTTGATTTTCCTGTGCTGTCAAAAGTTAATACTAATTGCAAAAAGAGTATAGCTTCTTAGGTCCTGTCTCATTAAATGTATGATCACTTGAATGTACGACAAAGTATAATGACGTAGATTTCAAAATACGTGGGTTATGATGTAAGAGGAAGCACTGAATACAAACAGGTTGAAATTAATATGATGTCATGTGTGGGTTAGTTGTTAGTCCTAGTACTAGAGGGGCAGGACAAACCACATGTTTGAATCAAGTATTAAACCTTATTTTAGGCCTATTTTATTAGCCCTGTGGGTGAGCAAGTACCAGTCACTTTACACATCATACACCACTGTACAATGTAAGTGAGTATGGTCTGATCATTAGTGAGCTGTGCAAATCAGAGCATCATACCCATGACCCTGTATCGCTCTTGACTCAGATACAAATCAGAGCACAATGACAGAGAATCCCTTAGGACAGGGGTACTCACTACGCGGCCCTCAGTACAATATTGTGTGGCCCTCGACCATACGTTAAACCTGCGATATTTTCCCCATTATCTTACGTCGCTAGAAAATAAATTAAGCGCCTAAGAAATGACAATAAATAAATTGTTCAAAACTAATCCTGATCATATTTGCTTAAACCTACACAAGTGAATCAACTTTTAGTTGAATGAATTTCATTAAGAACAAAAATAGGTATCGCCTAACACATGAAATCCTTCAGCACCTGCTAAGAATAGCATAGTCCAAAGAACCAGCGGACATTTACCATGGCCACCCTAAGGCTAGGCCCACACTGGAGACAAAACTGCAGACAGCCCACTGACAAAATTATTAGGTACAGACTGTTTTGTCTCCATGTGCGCCTAGCCTAAGAAAACATGTTTTTATTTTTTTCATAACTACTGATTAAATTACATAGATTATTATGGATTTTAAGTAATATTGCATAATGGCTGTTTATTGATCTATTTCATCTACAATGATAAGGAGCAAAACTTGTATTATATTACATTTACTATTGCTAAGTTACTATTTCAGTTTTTTTGTTTTGTTTTTTTTAAATAATTATAAAAAAATGCTTCTATTCATAGTTTTGTCAACAAACTACACCGTAGGTTTACTTTTTATTTTATGACAAAGTGTAAAAATCGATTTTAACATAAGAGATGTATAAAAACGCTGTTTTGAGAGGTCATATTTTTAAAATTTTCCGGGGGAGGACCCCCTTCCAGAATGTGTCTCTCCCCCCTCCCCCCAATAATGAACAGCTGACGACGCCCATAGTTTTTAAAGATATTTTGGTTTGCAAAAATTAATGACAGACATGGAACCAAAAATGTTCCTTGATTGCAAAATCCAGCGGCCCTTAGAAATCATCAGATTCTGAAATTTGGCTCTTTATGTAATTCTGGTGAGATCCCCTGCCTTAGGTGGTACCATTGCCTCGTTACGTTCTTGATTCATAGATGTAAATCAGAGCATCATAGCAAGGGATTGAACCCATGACCTTTTGTGGTGTCACTCTCAATTCATTGACAGCAGAGATGACCAGACAAGTGGCTCTCTATCTTTATGCTAACTTCCACATTTTGTTAGTTTGAATGAAACACATTTCTATGTGAAGATTTTTAGTAGATTAATCTATCTTTCTGTGTAAAGACGTTTTTAATTATTAAATTACTCCTCCAATATAATTTATATTTTGTCTTAGGAATGCTTTTCCTAAACATGTTGGGAAATTTTCAAATAATAATGTATTGGTAAAACCATTGGCGGCAGGTGGTAAAGAATACAAAATATTTTAAGTGGACTGTAGTTGTAGGGGTATCAGCAGAAGCTATGAAAGAGGTACCCGGTAGAAGCAGACTATTGAAAGTGGGGTGTGTGAGCGGATGTCTTTAGGAGCGGTTGTCTATAGGAGCGGGAGTCTATAGGAGTGGGTGTCTATAGGAGCGGGTGTCTATAGGAGCGGTTGTCTATAGGAGCAGGTGTCTATAGGAGCAGTTGTCTATAGGAGCGGGTGTCTATAGGAGCGGTTGTCTATAGGAGCGGGAGTCACAGCAAGCCTCCCATTCTACACTCTAGAATAAACTGGACTCAACTGATAGCATCTTTGAGTTTCCCTTCCACACTTCCTTGCTTGTATACATCGATATCTCTCTGATACCTTTAAACCCCTATAATCTCTTAACTACAAGTATATAATTTACATAAAAATTAATTTAGTAGTTTAAGATCCACCCATCTGCATGGATGATATATTATACATACCTTTTATTAAAATAACTTTTTTTGGACTGAGACCCTAACTGGTATCTCAAATGCAATCATAGTGCTTTCTCTTTATATATACAACACATCAGTGGGGTACCAAGGTCTTGTGGCTGTGGCACCCGGGGCAGGATATTATCTTGTCACCCCCTCAGAACGAATTTGGGTTTTTTTTTTTTTTTTTTTCTTTTCTTTCTGCCACAATGACACCCCCTAAGGCTTGAGGCACCCGGGGCGGCCCGCCCCCCATGCACCCGCCTTGGTGCGCCACTGCTACACATATAAGAAAGTAAACATGAGAATTAATAATAACCAAAGTTAGTAAAGTATTTGTTTAGATGGAAGTAAAGAAAGTAAATAACACAAACATTTTAACAAGACTAGAGAAGGTACTTATAAGCACTAAAAAACCATTAGATTATCCTATTTATTAACAGTGAACAATTACTAGCAAGTCTGATGTTACAATTTAGTAGATTATCTGGTAAATCTGCAGTCTAGTGCAGTTTTGGAAAAGTGATTAACTACTTAGGTCTAAAAACGTCTAACTGCACGACTCGTTAATCTTACTTATAGTCCATCCCGGAACTCAATGCTTCAGGTCTTTGTTTGCTACAACAAAGACGTACCACATTGTGTTTGGTATGGAGCTTAAGGCAAAAACTTATGAAACTATAGGAAGCTATAACAAGCATACAAACTAATAATTGCAAGATAAAAAGAACTTTTTATATACTACGTTTTTAAATTTTCTTAAACCATGCCATCGATATATTTGAAAGAATATAATCGATATATTTCCTGTTTTGCTGTCATTTAATGTTTATCTCTTATTTATAAAAATCATAAATTTGAAACCTGTCAAAATGAAGATTGTAAATATTATGTTATGTGATATGACAAAACAAATAAAATAACTTGCGGATTTTTTCCGAACTAACTTTTCATTCAGCAAATTTGCTGAAAACGAATTAAATTCTGCTGAAAAATGACTAAAAGTATTAAAATAATGCATTGTCATCGTGTTCTGAGCTGTCCTGAAAGTTTCTAATGTCTAGCTACTCGGGATGTTAGTTAAAATTCTATTGCAAGATTTGTACCGGACAAACAAACAAATAAGAAACCAAAATAATAAAAAATGTAGTAAAAAAACACAGACTACTCGATTGAATAATTCTCTATCACCTAATTTTTGGTCTCGTAATATTCCATTATATTATTTAGATAAGTTTTCCTTTCATCACAGATTTTCCGTTAGTTGGTTAATCCCGAATCTTATAGATATTTTACCTGTGTTTCTTCTTCTTCCACTTCACCCCTCAACATTTCCTCCTTGAACTGCACTCCTCTGTACTTTTTCCCTCCAGTCTCAGCTTCTCTTGAGATCCAGCAAGTTTCATTGGTGAGAACTTCTTAAAACTAAAAGCAAAAAATAATTAGATTGTGAATTAATATTGAATTTACAACATGTAGAAACAATATAACTCAAAAATTGTCCCTCCCCCCCCCTTACCCCTTTTGGATCCACTGTGGTTGCATGCCGTACAAAGACTGCTGGCAGTTGGATCCCAAGTGGATGCAAGTACACCTTTCTAGCACTCCTTTGCTCTTTCCCTTATGTCTCCGACAGAATCCTCTTACAAAGGTTCGCTAGGCCCGCTAGCGTTTGTATCCACAGAGGATCACAGCAACATTTTTAATTTAAATCAAATTATAATTACTATTTACAAAGGGAGACAGTCAGAGAAAAATAGACTTCACCGCCGGGATTCGAACCACGGACCTCCCCCTCATTTCCAGCTTAATTGGTTAGAGCTCCCGCACTGGAAATGAGGGGGAGGTCCGTGGTTCGAATCCCGGCGCTGAAGTCTATTTTTCTCTGACTGTCTCCCTTTGTAAATAGTAATTATAATTTGATTTAAATTAAAATTTAAACGTTCCGTAGTATGAGTACTACCAAAAACTTAAAAA
>KZ651807.1:274457-286831 GCA_001010745.2 Gerris buenoi
AGGAACTGTTCCAACACCAGACATTACGTCAATAAGATGATGGCTTGGCATTACGTCATGTCCTGCATCGTTTCGTCGCGTCCGATTCACCAGAGGCCCGACGATGCCCAACACTGGACCATACTAAATCATGAAGATCAGATATAGGGCAGGGCTTATCAGAGACGTGCTCTCATACCTCTCATCTGATCTTCTTGATCTGATATAGGTCCAGAGTTGGGTGGGCATCATCGGGCCCCTGATTAAGGAGTCGGGCGCAATGAAACGATGCAGGACATGGCGTAATGCCGAGCCAACATCTTTGGTTGTTTGGCATTATCGTGGCGTTATCGTGGCACATCCCTTGGTGTCTCTCACTCTCATGTGGTAGCCCATTACTGCAGTGTGTAAACATGGTATTACATTGCTGATGTGTCGCAATTTTGTACTATGTACTATAAATAGTAAATCATATTATTGAGCTTGGTGTAGATGGGATGAAGCTCTAGGATTGGTTATATGTGAAATAATTTCTATTTATTACTATAAAAGAACAAATTATCCTACACATTTTATTTCTATCTCCATTTTGAAACAATATGTCGGATGATACGACACATAATCGAATCAAACTAACCGCTTTATGCGGAAAGTGTAGGTATATAGGTTAGAGTTTCTAATGCGAGGTTCCATTGAGAAATTCTATATGTATGTATGATGCCGCTATCAATCATTACATGTAAACCAGTCACCGGACCCCTGTTCCAATATCAAGTGTAGAAACCTGTCCCTGATTAATTAGTATAATTTAATGTAAATTCATAGGTGGGCATAGAGGATCGTTAATGGATCCTTTATTAGTACTCATGTTAGGTACTGAATGGATAGTGTGTTTGGTGTCTATAGCATCAAAGATTATGTATCAATTTCATATCAATTTAGTTAATTTTTTATTTGAAATTGTTTAATATTTATTGTATTTAAATTGGTCGAGCAACCCGTAAAGGGCTTGGGCATTGTACAAGCCAATAAGTTAGGAATCTTACAGAATATTAAATGCATCTGAACTTAGAAGTATTCGAAGTGTCGCAATTAAAATGAGCTGCACAATTTGTGTTAGTGAGAGACACCAAGGGATGTGCCACGCAAGTGTGAGACATAGGAACTGTTCCAACACCAGACATTACGTCAATAAGATGATGGCTTGGCATTACGCCATGTCCTGCATCGTTTCGTCGCGTCCGATTCACCAGAGGCCCGACGATGCCCAACACTGGACCATACTAAATCATGAAGATCAGATATAGGGCAGGGCTTATCAGAGACGTGCTCTCATACCTCTCATCTGATCTTCTTGATCTGATATAGGTCCAGAGTTGGGTGGGCATCATCGGGCCCCTGATTAAGGAGTCGGGCGCAATGAAACGATGCAGGACATGGCGTAATGCCGAGCCAACATCTTTNGTAGGAACACCGATATTTACAGCCACCAGCCCTCTTTCTGAATCAACGAGCCGGAAAATTTTATTAAATTTCACTGCCCCCCAAAAAATAGGAGGAGTTTCAAAGTAAATTTCAAAGCTTTGAGAAGCGAACTTTAACTAATACATAATGTAGCTATTAGTATATTTTTACGCAATAAAATGTTTTCTTAATCAACTGGAATATTAATAATAATCATTCTTATTTAATAACTTAATACTTTTATTTTTTAATTAATTTATATTAAGTCACACACTTGATTACTCCTAATTATATTACATTCTGCAACCTGTAATACATTTACCTTTGTCACGGGAAACTGTAAATAATTAATATAAAAATACCATTTTTGAAAACTGGTCTTATTTTCAACCATTTTTTTGTATTCTTCACCTAAATTGTTTCTATGTGCAAAAATTTTGGAAGATTGAAAGACAGGAAGTGGTTCAAAATTGGGGTAATAGCTGTGCGATGAAACTTACAAAGCAAGGCATTAATAGATTTCAACATGGGATATGTTTTAGCTCTGGGGGATAGATGACATTTCCGTCTCGGAAAAAACGACATGACAAATGTGACGCTTTTAAATATCGTGACAGGAAGTTAGGATTTAACAGGAAGTCGTTACATTTTTCATTTATAGTTCAACATTTTGACGATAGGCGGGCTGATTTTACAATAAACGACAGGAAAAATGTGACTCTTTTAAATATCATGCCAGGAAGTTAGAATATGAAAGGAGGTAGATTGGCTTTGACTTGTATTTATTGTAGTACTATATTTCGCCGATAGATGTTTTAAATTGTATATAAAATGATATCAGAGCTCCTAGCGGACCAAATGGTAATCAAAATATATTAATATGTTATAATTTCACTCCTTAAGATCCATCTACTATATTAATTAGACAGATGTATACTGATTTTATCCACTTCATGGAAATCATTGGAATGTCGATATGTGGTTTCAATACCCAAAAAATATCCATAATTCATTCATGAAATGGAGAAAATTAGTATTGCTTCTGAGCTTACCGAAGGTAGCGAATTAGTATGTGATTATTCTGAAGAACGAAAATATTGTGCGTCTCCGATTTCAAAAAATCCAAGACAGAAATCCTTTTCAGACATCGGGGAACATTTTTGGTTCCGTGCCTATCTGTCGGTCTGCCGTTCAATTTTTTCCAAACCAAAATATCTTAAAAATACACGACCGATTTTAATTAAATGTGTATGTTAGGTCATAATTAGCCCATTGTTGGTCCCGCTTTTTTCGCTTATACAAGGTTGCACCCTTTAACTTTTATGGGTCATTCCGATATTCCACAACTGTCTAGTGTACAATAGGCTGAAAAACTACTCACTAGGTTAAGAACTTTATTATTTATCGGTATACATATATAACTACTTTTTCCGACCTCCGTCTAATACAATACAATACTGATAAAAGGCCTTATTATTCATTGAAATAACCATATGAAACACATTTTTTGACCTTTGTCACAAAACAATGAAGTGTAGATATTGTTGTTATCTCAATAGTTTTGAGATAAAACCTAATATTTTAATTCCTATTGGTGTTAATAGACGCTTCTTTGCGTCGAGAGTTGGGAGTCCAATATTTACAAAGTATCACACGTCTTTGTCATCTTGCCATAACATATAACATGTCATTTTCACTCTCTGACAACTTTATTCACTGCCTTTCCAATAAAAAAATGTTTTCATGCCGTAAGTTGTGTTTTTTTTTTTTTAACCTTTTACTTTCTTGAAAATGTGTTTATTTATGTATGTATGCCAATAAGAAATGAGGTGATCTACCTAGCACATTGTTTTTTAGCTTTCTTTACACTAGACAGTTGTGGAATATTGGAATGACCCATAAAAAATAAAGGGTGCAACCTTGTGGTGCGAAAAAGCGCCCTAAAGGGGGGGGGGGATTAACAGAAAAGACCCCTCATTTATTTCTCTTCCTCTTGCGCACAAACATACGTATATTTATTTACACCTATAGCTTCAAAAATACGCATCTGATTTGTATGAAACTTTTACAGTTTATCGAAAGTAAACTGCAGATTAATTTGAAGCGTCTGCTCTCTTTAACTTTTGCTAAATTGATACTTTAATTCATGTAAAAAATAAAAATAATTTGGACGGATTAAAGGAAGGGGGAAATAATTTAGCAAATTAAACAACAATGGCTAATAAAAGCATAAAATCAATAAAGTACGTGATAGGATGCTATGTGCCACACCAATTGACAGACTTATTAAAGTTTATCTTTTATCTTAAGCTTTAGAAAAGTAGAGGCAGCAGATGTTATCTGCTTTCTTATCTAACGGTGCAAACAGTAGAGCAGCACGTGTCTTTCTATTGTTATTCGTAGTAGAGTGTGTTACAAGTACTCCTTATCACAGGGTAATAGTTCATCCCCTGCGGGATAAACTATTGCCACGCCCAATACTGGTTAACTTGTGTATCCTAACGAGTAGGTACCGTTGTTATTCTGTAATTGAAGGACGTTGGGCAAAAGTGCAAATAGTTATAATATTGATAAAAGAGGTTAAGGGGTTTTAGCTTTGCGTGAGTCTAGCCTCTCTCTGCATGCCTAATGCAGACTTTTCCCCTACACTGGACTCTAACTACATACACCGTGAATACCTACTTATTTTCGGGGGGAAAATGCACCCACGACCCACATACATTCGCGACTAAACTTAGATATAACTTAAAGATTGGAATATATAATCTGTTTACCCTACAATCGAAGTCCTTGTTACCAGTACTAGGACTAGATTTAGGAAGTTCTAGGAGTTTATTAAAAAGTCATAAACATAAAAGACAAAGTTTATAGCAAATAAAACTACCCTGATTATAATATTGTACTCATACAAAAATATACATAAATACATATGGCACATTTTCTCATTCTTTTATTAGTATGACCTTATAATGTTTGATATTTGTTCTATCATTTTTTAAATTATAAATAAATACGTGAAAAATATACTTTTTCATTTTTTTAAAAAAAGAAATA
Organism: Gerris buenoi; assembly: GCA_001010745.2. Classification (NCBI taxonomy): domain Eukaryota; kingdom Metazoa; phylum Arthropoda; class Insecta; order Hemiptera; family Gerridae; genus Gerris; species Gerris buenoi. The sequence continues at coordinate 278,955 of KZ651807.1, forward strand.
CGTGAGGTGTTGTGGGACACTCGTTAGGAAAAAATACTTATACATGAAGACAGAAATCCATTCCAGACATCAGAAAACATTTTTTTTTCCTTGCCTGCCTGTCGGTCTGTTCTATTTTTGCGAACCAACACATCTTAAAAAACTAAAACTTCTATTATAATTAAATTTTGATGGTAGGTCATCATTTGCTTGTTGGTCCCATATAAGTTTTAACTAATTGAGTCGTGACTAATGGATCTTTGCAGGGTAGGAAGAAAAAGAAGACTAACACTGGTTCATACTAACTGGCAACGTTTCGGCTACTCGAGCCATTTTCGAGCCTAAAATATATAATTGAAATATAAGAATGACATACAGAAAGCTACATCAATAATTGATAATNTTCTTATGACCGAAGAAACCCTTTTAGTAACTTGCTGGCAAGTACTTGACGGGATTTTTTTTATTTTTCAGTTGCGTGAAATTTGTGGTGTCAATACTTTTTTAAATTTATCACGCGGTTATTTTTCACCTGTTTATTAATATCACGGGTTTATAAAATAAATTTGAATGTTTGCTTTGTGAAGCATCACTACTTTAATTGCGAATATCAAAGCTGTTATCACAATTTTTTTGTCAGAGGTATTCATTTAAAATGATTTATTATTGTTGTTTTTTTTTATATATTTTTTTAAAAAGAATATTCCTTTGAAAATTTCTCTACTGAGGGTTTTTTTTAGAATATGGGTGTTCGGGCCCCTACCAATATACTTTCAGATAGAAAAGATGGAATTTTTACCATAGACAGACCATTCAGAGCTGAACCTTTTTTTGAGGTTTTATGGATTCAGTGCAGGAAAGGTTTTCTATTGAAAGTAACGTCTGGTAGACTTCCAGCGTGTTGAAGGACGTTGAATTTACTTCATCAATTTTTGTTCCCCTCGTAAAACCTTCTAGAATGTCAAGCGATAAGTTGGAAAGTATGTATGAACTTAGTAACTTCCTTCTGTCGTACCAGAAAAATGAATAATGCAATTTGTTTTGTTAAAAATTATTGTTATTTATATTTGTCATTACTAAAAAATGAACTTTATATACTACTGTTAAATGCTAACATTGAACTATATAATAAAACTAGCTGAATTCTCGCGCTTCGCTGCGGAGTGTACTTTTTAATGTATTACTACCGAGCTTACCGATGGTAACGAAAGCTATATGATCGTTCTGATGAACGAAACTTTTGTATATATTCGAATTCAAAACTTCCAAATTCCAAGGCAGAAGTCCCTTTTAGATAGGTATAGGTACCCTTTTATAGGTGATAGTTTTGACGTGTAATGTTCCTCAAAGAACTTAAACTACAGATTGAAATTTGATACATTTGTATTTAGGATTTTTGTCTATGGGCACGAATTATATCGAAGCAGTTTGTATAAAATGTATTTACACATTGCGATAAATTGAGTAAAAGTTGACCATTTTATTTGAAGTCTGGTGTACGAGTTCCTTTTATCAATACACAGGCTGTTATTAGTTGGGGTATATCCTTCAAAGCGTTCACGCGCAACCCCTCGAATTAAAAAATATTAAGCTCACAAAAAATTTCAAATTGGAATTTTAGGACTTGAAAGGATTTGACATTTATCTATTCTTTGAGACGAACATTTGTTTCAAATGATCTTTTTTAGTAAAGCCAACAGCGGCACTGTAATGAAGTATTAAAGATCGCCAAATCTATTTCGCCTTGATTCAAGATGACGGCTATTTAAATGTAAAATTTGTCATGACGATATCTCAGGAACTAATGGCCTAGAAGGAAAGTTTGATTCCTCAAATATCTCATGTTACTCCTTACTATATAATCACAATTCCAATACGCTTGACATGATCGGAAAAGAATTATTAAAAAAGGGTAGTTCTAATATTCGTGATTTTCTTGGCTCTTAACCATTTTGTAAAATTATTCAAATTTAAAATCAAATTATTCAGGTTTTGGGTAGTTGTGATGATCGTTTTAACAAAAGCATTTACGATAATCATATAAGTTTGATAAATCCGAACATCTATAGAAATATTTATACTGTGACTTTAACCTGTGACTCAAATTTTGTGATTGATAATTTTTTAATTAAATTTGTTTGCGTTTCAGTTCATTAGATTTAGAATTTATTTATGATTTCTCGTTGCTTTAGTTTAAAAGTCTCACGCTTAAAATTGGAATAGGATACAGAACAATTAAATTTGTTTTGTTCATTTATACTTACCTAGTTCAAAGCTTCATTCACACGGTGACGCTAATGTCGCGACATTCAATGCTGTGAAACTGCTGGACACTCGCTGTCATGACACTGAATGAATGTCATGAACTGTTCACACGACCTTTCCTTACTGTTAAGACAGTTCTTCAAAATAGCAAACCAGAACAAAGCAATCTACTAGTGTATGTTATGTACTGTATATAATAACATTTTATGTATTAATATAGGTAGGATAATAAGTAAATAATAATAATGAGGTTCGTCAACAGGCAGTGGCGTGACATCTAGTGTCAAAATATCAAAAAGTTTTTGATATTTTACATTATATGTTACGTCATGTGTAGTGCCGGCATCTACTCTTCAAACGAAGATATCATGTGACGCTAATGTCGCGAAATTAGTGCCGCCGTGTCAAAGAGACTTTATACTGTGATTTTTAAGTGTCAAGTTTCAATCGATTGACGATTGAAAAAAGATTTTTTGAATTTCTTGTTTGTATGTTTTAAGTTCTTGCAGTAGAACAAATGTGAGAATTCTAGATTAGGATTTTGGATTTTAAATAAAAAGAGGTTTCATTCTCAATCATTTTCGTATTATATAAAGCGCCTTCCTGAACTAGCGAGCTGATAATCATTTGTCGGAAGTTTAAAGAAAAGAGATAAAAAGTTTCTAGCAAGGTATATTACTCCTCGTTGCGATTCCTCTTATTTTGTCGATTATTTATATCAACATTTCAAGCATTAGTTTTTATCTTTTCCTAAAAATATTTCTTTATTGTTATAAAGTTTATCTATATAATTGTATTATTGCTTCCAAGCTAACCAAATGTAATGGAAGCTATGTGGTTGTTTTGAAGATCGATTTATAAATTTCCAAGTCAGAAATCAATTTTAGACATCAGGAATCAGGGGACATTTTGGAATCTCTGTCTGCCGGTTTGTTTGTCGCTCAATTTTTGCTGACCAATATATATCTTAAAACCTACTCGTCCGATTTTAATTAAATTTGGATGGTAGGTTAGTTCATAATTTTTTGTCTATTGTTGATCCCATATAATTTTTAAATTTAAGCGCCACTTTTGCTTCCGAGCTTACCGAAGGTAACGGAAGCATTGTGTTCACTTTTGAGAACAAAAAAGTTTTATGCCTCCGATTTTAAAAATTCCAAGACAGAAATAAGTTTCAGACATCAGGGAAATTTTTGGTTCTGTGAAATTTTTTGGTTTTCTGTCTGTCTGTCGGTCTGTGTGTCCGCGAATAATGAAACGTTTGACGATAACTTCAGTAAATGTTGACCGATTTTAAAGAAATTTGGTAGACATGTTCATTTCACCAATGCTCAGGACGAGTTCGTTAGACAACGTTATCCGTTCTAGCGTTCACGCGAAACGCTCGCGTAAACATGAACTTCAAATTTAAAATTGGAATTTTATGTCGGGGAAAAAATCAAACCTCATCTATTAAATGAGACAAACATTTTTTTCAGATACAATTTTTTAGTAAAACCTACAGCAACACCCCTATAAAATGTAAAGATCGCTAAAAACTGTTAATAGTTCTTACACAATAAAGTAATATAACGTTAATGTTAATATAACAATAGAGTACATGATAGGATGTAAGGAAGTTATGTGTCACACTAATTGGCAGTCTATTTTTTCATTTTATACATGCGAAGAAATACACATTAATTTACACCTATATCTTTAAAATTACTCCATCTGGTTTTTATGCAATTTGAATGGTTTGTCGAAAGTAGCCAGCAGATAGCCCTAGATTACCTTCAACCCTCTACGCTCTTTAGATTGTGCTAAATTGATCATTTAATTCATATAAAAAATTTAAACAATTTTGACTGATTTAATAAAGGGGGGGGGGAATTCTATAAATTTGGCAATAATTGCTTTTAAAAGCATAAAATAAATAAAGTATGTGATAGGATGCGAGGAAGCTATGTGCCACACTTATTGCATTCATGTATTATGAAACATAATTTCAAAGATTAAACTTTAATCTTTGAATAATAATCTTGATTTTTTGTGATCGTAAATTTTTTTATCTTCGATTATTACGAACTATAGACGCGTATAGAAGTGATTCTTTACGTACTTGTATTCATTGCGCATGCACGTCTCATTATTCTGAAGAATTCCACTTTTTTTCGCCCTNTTTATAGTTATACTTTTTTTTTTTAGTAATTCATTTTTTGATGAGTATTTTTTAAAGAGAGTATATATCGAGTTGTTGTATCGATACTGGGTGTATATGAGGGAGGGGGTGCGGTGTTCAAGGCTGAGTCCACTATTGATTGCGGGTGTGTGAGGCAGGGCGCTGCCGCCGTTGGGGGGGTCTAAAGCAGTCGTGAGGGATAGCTCGCCGGCTGAGCTAGCAGGAGCCCTCGTCCCGTCCTTTGACCGGCGCGTGTGTTATCTCTAACCATTGAGAGAACCGCATTATCCTCCAGGACCATGCCGCCGGACACCACATAGCAAGGTAAAAACTTAAAAAACTTCCGTTCAAGTCTAATCTCCTTCCGAAATCCTCGTCGGAAAAAGCCTGACCCCGGTATCCTATCAGGCCGGTCGACCCAGCCACGCCCGAACATACCCAGTACCTCTTCACCAGACCGATGTACCCACTAACTACGTGCCTACCTTCAGCAGGCTTGGAATTCCTCAACCTTACAAATAAATACCAATTTTCCCTTTTTAAATACAATCCCCTTCGATTCTGTCCACCTCCCACCTACGTCCATTTAAAATTAATCACTTAAATAACATCCCTCATCTTTAATATTTTTATCACTCTTAATTTCAAAACTAATCATCCTAACACACCCCTTTAATCAACACCTAATCACACCCTGCTACCAAAAAATAAAAGAAATCTTGGCATATACAATTTATCTATTATTAACTTTTTCACAACTTTGTATTCGATGTTAGGCATAGTAAAGCAACCAATCCCAATTTTTTTTTGCAGAAATTTAAAATTTTCTAATGAATATACCTAATACAACTTCAAACCACGAAGGTATAACTTGAAATCAATGATACTTTATTTTTTTTTTGTGTGTGTACACACCAGTATATCAGATATGAATTAATAATTCTATCGCATATACCTTATTTTGTATTACTACTGCAATAATTTATTATTTATTTTTCAATATTTTACAATATATTCAAATTCTTATGGTAAGATAAATCCAATTTATTGTTATTAATTTAGAATAAATAGAACGAATCCCTTTTCCTATTAAATTATTATAATATAAAGCACTTTAAAATTTATTGAATCATAGAAAATAATTTAATATATATAATTAATCATACTTTTTTATTTAACTTCCATATTATTATATATTATTATTATAGGAACATTTGAAACACTTCAGATTGATATTAAAAATACATCAATTTTCGTATAAAATTATTAGCCCATAATAATCTTGTTTGTTTTGCTCTCCTTTTTTATTTTTTTGAATTATTTAACCTGAATATCAATATTTGATTGTCAATAGTCTAGTCCATTCTTATGAAAAAATTATAAGGCTTGTGGGAAGGGTTCGGAAGAGTTGAAACAATCGAGAAATCCATACACAAACTTGCTTGTGTTTTTAATATTTAAAATAACCCACATACATATAAACCCACCCTTTCGCTATTTCTACCCCCTCCCCTCCCCCTTATAACTTTAAGGCTTTTATCTTTTTTATTTTTAATATTCTTTTTACTGTTCAAATCTTCTTGGTTTTTATAACAATTATTTGATTTTGGTGTTTTAAGAATACTTTTATACATATCGAGGATATACCATTTTAAACTGGGTTCGTTATGCGCGGTGCAAATGATCCGCCCTCTTTTTCTTTTTTTGTTATCACCTATATATTTTTATTATTATTTTTTTTGACATTAATATTAGTATTATTAATTAGGTAAATCGTTTGATTAGGGGGTAAATATATATTTAGTTTCATATACAATCTTTCTTTTGATATTGTTCATTATGTAATTTCATAATTATAGGTTACAAAAAAAAATACATAATGAAATAAGTTACTTTTTTTTAAGTTCTAATTACATTTATTTATTATTTATTCATAGTATTTTAAGATACATAATTTAGTAACTGGAAGAAATGAGGTCATGGCAGTATTTATGAATTTTTAGGTCTTAATCGTTTTGTTTTTCTATTACCTTGAGGTATAATTATTATGAATAAGAATTTAAGTCTATCGTTTTCTTCTAGAGTTATTTGTAAATTAGTTATTTAGCCATTTCTCAGTATATATATATATATATATATATATATATATATATATATATATTTGTGTGTGTGTGTGTGTGTGTGTTGAACATTTATTTAATTCTGTGAACAATCGATTTGTTTTTCCATAATTGATTGTGTATAGTGTGTATATTGTGTATAGTGTATGCTTGTGTGTATCGATAAATTTATTTAAAAGGTTCTTTCTCCAAATTAGGCTTGCCTATTGGTGTAAAGTTAGTAATAGTTAATTCCTCTAATAATTTACCAATATATGTATTAAGATTGTATTTGGCATTTTTTTATCATTGAATAAAAATTATATAGCTTTAATGCTAGTTTATGAAAATATTTCTAATTGCATTGCAATATCAGAATAAAAGATCTGATTGTTTTTCTCTATTTCCTTAATAGCTAAGCATAATAACTGGAATCAATAACAATAACATTCAATTTTACTGGAATCAATCAAAATTAAATTTAAATTTCCTGGATTCTATTGCAATGCCAGAATCAAAAATCTGATGATTTTCCTCGTATTTCAAATAATTATCAGCTAAGTATAATAACTGGAATCAATAAGAATAATACCTATTGAAATTAACTGGAATCAATAAGAATAATACCTATTGAAATTAACTGGAATCAATAAGAATAATACCTATTGAAATTAACTGGAATCAATAAGAATAACATTAAAATTATCTTGAATCAATAAGAATAACATTAAAATTAACTTGAATCAATAAGAATAACATTAAAATTAACTTGAATCAATAAGAATAACATTAAAATTAACTTGAATCAATAAAAATAATATTAAAATTAACTCGAATCAATAAGAATAACATTACAATTAACTTGAATTAACTTGAATCAATAAGAATAACATTAAAATTAACTTGAATCAATAAGAAAAAACATTAAAATTAACTGAAATCAGTAAGAATAACATTAAAATTAACTGGAATCAATAAGAATAACATTAAAATTAACTGGAATCAATAAGAATAACATTAAAATTACCTGGATTCTATTACAATGTCAGAATCAAAGATCTGATGTTTTTTCTCGTATTTCCTTAATAATTATTAGCTAAGTATAATAACTGGAATCAATTTCTGTCTATTGGAGGAAAAGGGCACTATCTCCATTTTTTACGGAATTGAGGTTTTAACAGTTTCCCATTCATTTTTCCCCCCTTTTTTTAGAGGTACAAGGCACTATGTCCTAAAACTAAAACTCACGGATTTAGCCAGTTGGAAAAGGCACTATGAACCAACATGTTGGGGAGATAAAATAAGTAAAAAAAAATCATTAAACTAGCTCTCCCGAAAAATTTAAATTTGGCACATAGTGCCCTTTACCTCCA
>KZ651807.1:298112-311191 GCA_001010745.2 Gerris buenoi
CTAGGGGGCCCCAAAATTTTTGTGATTTGAAAAATCGAAGTTGGGTATCATTTTAAAGGTATTGAAATTTAGTTCACAAAAATATATCGTGTTTCCAAAATGGCAGCCATTTTGGCCATTTTAGCCCTAAAAGAATTCAATAAGCGCATACCGAAGATAGTAAAGAATAATAATGTATGCACATCTTGATTTTTAAAAGTGAACAATGGATATTTTTGTTTAGAAAAAGAAATAATAATAAATATAATTAATTCTTATGACCGAAGAAACCCTTTTAGTTACTTGCTGGCAAGTACTTGACGGGATTTTTTATTTTATTTTTTAACATAAATGACTTTGACAAAATAACTATTAAGACAAAAGGATGTTTAGTCCAATGTACTTTGGAACTTTAGGTCAAAAGAATATCCCACTTCTGTTTTTATAAGGCGAGTAACAGTCTAAAGAAAAACATTCCGTAAACCTTCTTTAGATTGTTACTCCCCTATGTTTTTTTTAGAGCATAGTTTGACTAAATAATTATTAAGACAAATAGATGTTTAGTCCAATGTACAGTGGAACAAAGGAATATCACACTTCTGTTTTATAAGGGGAGTAACAGTCTAAAGGAGAACATTTCGCACACCTTCTTTAGATTTTTACTCCTCTTGGCTGGGAGTAACAATCAGAAGGTCCAATAAGGGTTTTCCTGGTGAGGTGATAAATTGATCGGTTAATTGATTAAATCACAATATAACAATGTTTTAATTCTGTTTGGTTTTGATCCAATAAAAATGCCCATTAAAAATTATTTACCGCGTGCAGTGATAACCAATAATTGGTAGTTAAAACAACTATTAAATATAATGATTAATTAAATTTAAGTTTACTTTAAGAAGTGAACAAAATAAAAATAAGAGCAAAAACTGTGTTTTAAAAATACTAATAAAAGCAATCGCTAATAGTTATACTTTGTTTACAAAGTTGGACTCCTAATATCTTCTCAAACTTTAAAATTAATTTTTCCTCTACTTAAACTAAAAATAGATTTCTTAACTAAAAAAAAGGTTTTCTTTCATATAATAATGTCATATCGTGCAAATTTCTCGTTTTACTCCGTATAAAAATAACTTTTTTCTTATAAGAAATTAATCTTGTCAAATATTGATTTGTATGTATATAATGAGTAAAGTGGATGGTTTGACTAATTTCTTATTTTTTTTTATTTACATACTTAATTGCAATATATAATGAATAGTGGTGAAAGCAAATCTTATTAGTTTAATGTCAAACTAGAGTTGCATATAATATTTTAATATAGTCCGGTTTCGACCTCTTGTATTAGTAATTTGCAAGATCTTTAGTCGAAACGATGGTTGTCCAAAAAAGGTAAAAAAAATACTATACTAATTTAGTAATCCTTAGCCTAACCAAAAATACCGTCCGGCCTCAAGTTGGCTACGCCCTCAAAATTTTCCTTGGCTTAAGGCTGTTTAGAATTTCCACTTGGTAATAATGGGGACCCGGATTCAGTATATAAACCTAATATAACCTTCTATGGGGTATATTAAATAGTTTTCATGGCTGACTATATAATACCTTATCTGGTCTGTATACTTATTTCTGGTCTAAACTGGTCATTAATAATTATTCAATACCATTTTCGCTTCCGAGCTTACCGTAGATAAAGGACGAATTGTGGTCATTCTGATAAACGATTTTTTGTTTCCTTTCTCTTATAAAGAGAATGTATTGTGATCGATTATGAGAATATGATAAATTTGCAAGTTTTGAGATCTCCAGATTCTATAAAAGTGGATTTTAACAGATGTCTGTCAGTAGTCTGCGCAGACACGTGGAGCTATAAAGACTGGGCTGATTTTGACGAAATGTTGCATACATGTTGAGAAAAATCATATCCAAAGGCGAAATCAAGAAATAAATTTTATTATTCCAAATTTGGAGGCACTACACTCCCAAAACGCTTAAAAAACAAAATTATTTCTCGAAAACGGTTCTGACAATATTGATTTTTTAAAAAAAAATGAAAATGTAGTCCACTTAAATATGATTCTTACTATATAAGCCGTTTTCTTGGGACAATTATTTTTTCCGAGATATTGATGAAAATAAATCTCATTTTCTTGAAAATCGATCGTTTCTGGAACTTGGGACCGAGATTGTATGAGAAAGTTCGTCTGAGTTGTCTTGGACCGGTTTTTTTTATGTCTAAGACAGGGTGTGTGTGTAAGACAGAAATGTATATCAGAGATCACAGACCATTTTTGGTTTCTTGNTTTTATGACAAAGTTAAATTTTGGTTCTTGTACTAAGACCAAAATAAAAAATAACGGATATGTTCTAACAGTAAAAACCAGGTAATTATTTAAATTTAATTGTTATTTATTAATACATTATTCAAAGAAAAATTGTTTATATTTTATATAAAAAAATTTGTATATTAATATTGTTTTTATAATTATTGTAGCCTGAAGAAGCCTTAAGTTAAGGCGAAATATAGCTAACTGATAGAGAAGAAAGGAGATTTTATTTCTTTAAAACCCTAAAAGACGAAGAAGAAAAAATATATTTTTAAATATAGTTTTTTCATTTTATAAACAATTAAAAAAAAATTTTGCGTGGAGAGACGGTTTCTTATTCTTTTTATTACTATATAATTTGATTTGAAATTTATGTTTTTTACAAGGAAAAAAAAACCCCCTTGTCTTTAAAATAATACCGTGTTCGTAATGGGTGGAGAAAAATAAGTTAACTAGTTGATTACTTTGCCATAAACTTGATAATTTAAGGTAATTCAGTAAGTATTTTCTCAGACAAGACCACTCCCTTAAGTAATTGACTATAGATAGGTAGAGGCATACCTAACACAGTTAGGCTGAGTCGAGTGTTAGGGAAATGTGCAACACCGGCGATTACTAGAATGGCTAATTGTTATTGCCTGCAATCAATAATCACCACATGTCAGCAGCTATTGATTGTTGTCGTCAAGCACATTGATTAGGACTAAATACGAAGCTGTTATCAGTCTTGTTGTAGGTGATTTGCGAGTCCATTGTTTAATGTAGTCCATGTGGTAGGTTAGTTGGTGGTAATTGATACATTTTTTCACGCGTTACTCGTTAACCCATCATTACTTTGCCATAAACTTGATAATTTAAGGTAATTCAGTAAGTATTTTCTCAGCAATATATATAGGTATATATATTGCACAAAATATTTGGTAATTGTGTAAGTACGGATGATTTATGTTTGTATAGTGAAGACGAGGAGACGGGATAGCGTCATGAAAAAGAGTTGGCAGAAAACCTTGGTTTATTCCGTGAGTCGGGCGCCGCGTAATAAATCTGCTTCATCTCGAACCGTTAGGGAGTTCGGAAATATTCGGGAATTTTCGAAAAAGCCCTCCCCATATACCTAAAAAAAGAAGTCTGATTTATTGGGAGGATTCCAGGGAATAATAAATTATCGGTGAAAAGTTTTTTCTCCTCCCTTTCAAGTTCTCTGGGTGAAAGATACGTTTTAGTTATCGGTAATATTTAAAGTGAAATGGCAAAAGGGTTTTTTTTTCTTTCTTTCTTTTTTTTAACACAAATAGCTCAGACCATAAAATACCTGAAGGAGATTAGATTATTTTTTGTGCAATGTTTTTACGGAGGGAATTGAACTTTTCTTTTTTTTTTCAACATTTGTTTACATATTCCTGTATAGTTGTCCCACTCTTGTCATAGTATATCTAATATAGCCGAAGAGTTCTTATTCTTCATATTTTTTTAATCCATTTTTGTTATGTTAGCTACTTACTTCAAACAGTGACCTTGAAATCAATATATATTATTAGACAAATGGTCATGAAGGAATTAAAAGGATAAGATTTTATGGGGTTTACCCCATAAAATTTATGGGGTTTACAACCCATAATAAAATGTATGGGGTTTACNCATCTCTGACTTCTATACATCGCATTTGAGAAATTAAAAAAATAATACTGATTTTCTCCATTTCATGGGAAAAAATTGAATCATGGATACGTTTTTGGGCAGTGGATCCACATATCGACATTTAAATGCTTTCCCGTGAGAAAACCAGTATACATTTGTCTAATTGATATAGGAGATGGATCTTATAAGGTGTGAAATTACGGTACATTAATCCATTTTGATTACCATTTGGTCAGCTAGGAGCTCTGATATCATTTTATATAAAATTTAGAACTTCTATCGGCGAAATATAGTACTACAATGAATACAAGTCAAAGCTAATCTACCTCCTATCATATTTTAACTTCCTGGCATGGTATTTAAGAGCGTGCCATTTTTAATGTATTTTGCGTGAAGGAAATTTCTTCTGCACTCCAGAGCTAAAACATATCCATGTCATGTTAAAATAAGATTTGACACTGATAGATACAAACTAATGTCTCTCAAAAGGAATAACAAGGTTATATGTTCGTTGTTTGTGATGACGTATAACTCATTAGTCGTGCTTTGGTTTTATGTTAATTTGCCATTTGCCGTTTAGGTTTATTGAGTTTAGTGACCTTTATTATGTGTCTACATTATATCTGTATCGTGTGGTAACGCTTCGGGAATCATTTTCATCTCGTTACGTTTATATTGCTTTTCGTATCATAGTTTTTCCTTTAGATTCGTTTTATTGCCCGTAGCAAAGGAGCCATTATGGAATTAACCAAAGAACCTTTGTGCACGACGTCCTCTTACCTTCTTACTGCCTTTAGTGTCCGAATCTTGTCGGACGAAGCGTCGAATCTGTTAGATTTGAGAGGGGAATTAGGTTTTTCTCTACGAGAGGGTTTGCTGTTGTTGCTCAGTTTCCCAGCCCTAGATATAAAGGGCATTAAGGTGCTTGGGGATTGTACCGCATTGATCCAGTTAGTTTTCCCTCTAGGTTGAGAAAGGGCGCTACCTCGCCCTCGCCCTCGGATCTTGTAGGTAGATCCCAAGAGATGCTTACACCTTCCCAACCTCTCTCCTGACCACGTTCTCTTGAAATATAACCGTACCCATTTTTAATAACTGTCCCAGAACGGGGACAAGGGAGTCGCAGTCATCATAAGGACGAGTTACCGCAAACTGGAAGGACCCAACCAATTCCACGGGTCGAACATCGCGTCACCTCCCTTTATCTTTCCCTCCGCCTTAATGTTTCTCCTTTCCCTCCACTGGAAGCAGAATTATATTGTCTCAGTTTATTATCCCCGTAGCATCCTCCCTCATTTTTTTCCCCCCTCCCTCCTTTCATAAATATCATCAACAATGCATCACTTTTATGAATCTAATTTCGCACCTGGCTAACACATTCTTATTATCATTCCGAGTTCGTTCTGTAACAGCAATCTCTTTTACAATTTATAAAAGTCGATTATATATATACTATGTGGGAATGTTAAAATTATATACATACAGTCCATGAATCTTTACAACTGATTTTATAGATAAAGCTATAATACTGTTCATACTATTACATGCACATTATTTAGTTTACTTCAATGCTGACTCAATATTTACTCATATAAAGTTTTACTTCCCCTGGATACAGCGTCCATTATTTTTCTTGGATGTTGTATCAACACATTGAACCTTTTGGGAATTTTTTTCAGAGTTCAGGAATGTATTAAGTTACTTTTTCTTATTAGGGTCTGCAGGAAAAATCAAAGACCCTTATAATTTCCTGTGTTAGTCTGTATTTCCGCTGATCGTGCTTTTCGTACCTCATCTATAGAAGTAGTCAACTCAAACATTTGAAACTTAGCAGTTATTTTACGTGTTGTCTCAACAGTAGAAAAAATAGGGAGACCTAAAAAAGTTTCCCTAAAAAACAAGAGGGCTGAAGTTTAAGTTTGATAGTGAACCCAAACCGCCTTACTGGTGGATTCATGTATTCGTTCATATCGCCTATGCATATATGTAATTATCACTAAATATTCTCTTTGATACACTAATATTACTACGTACTAATATTGCATTGTGTTAAAGGAAGGAAAGAAAATGTCTATACTGAATTATTAAATTATTATAACCATACAATTTAATGGCTTTTAATGGGCTACAATAGTTGTATGAAAAGAGTGACATGGTCGGACAATTACTTTTTGGGATGGTACGTATTACGCAATGGAGTTTATTGCTTTACTTTAGCCTACGTCCGCTCGCACCAACTTTTTAAGAATACGAAGAAAGACTAAAAGTATAATGAGAGGTAAAAATAAGACATAATCTGAAATCATCTTTGACTCTTTCTTCTCCTTAACATATCATCTGCCGGTCACATTTAGAGTGGATTCTGTAAATTATACATTTATTAGAAAGTCAGTGATTTTATTCTGTGGCTATTTACTGCACTTCTCATAATCCCTCCATGAAAAATTGTAAGTTCCTTTTATCAAAGCTCTTTTTGTCTTAAACATGACGTATACATCTTTAAATATTTAATTTCGCTAAGTTTTAAATTTAAAGCTTAAATTAAATTGTACCCAATAGACCGGCACGTATCTATTCAATATTTTTTTAGTTTTTGTCCTCCGTCATTTTGTTTTGAGTATTTAAACAGCTCTTGAATAGATCCTTTTAAAGAAGAAGAAATAAAGAAAAAAAAATAATATAGCACGAGAGATCGAAAAAAAGGTCTTTGGAAAATGCAATCCAACCCCTCCTCTTTTTACTGGTCTTGGGTGACAATAACCCTCCCCTAACCGCAAAGTTAATGAGGGTCTCTAACGAGTGCCTCCTTCTACCGACAATTTTTTAAAAAGAAAATCGAGGGCGGCCATTTTTTTTCTGTTTTTGTTTTTAATTTGCAAGGCAAGCCGAGTCGAAAGCACTTGAACTCTTTTTAGAAAAAAAACCTTAACTTTTAACGCTCGCTTCACTTCCACCACTAATTTGAAAAATAAAAAAAAATAAAAAATCGAACATTAATTAATTAAAGCCTACAGAAAATTTTTTAATTTTTTCTATTATTAATATTCTGTTTATTTAACCCTTTTCTGAAATGTGTTCATTTTATTTTTGTCCCTGAAATTAATTTTCTATTTCTTTTTATTAAATTGTGTATGCAATAAACAACGCCAAAAACACCCGTAAAACATTTTCGACCTCACTAAATTCCATATGAGGACTCATATGCAGTATTTGTTTTAATCCCGTGCCTTTTGTGAAACTCTAAAATTCTTTAATAAAGTTAATCCGAAAATGTCATTTCTAAACTAAACTCCAGCATATAAATACAGTATTTTAGTATTTCGAATGTCACATATGAAACTACTAAAATTTCTCTTTTAATGATTGTTACAAACTTGAAATCGATATTGCAAACCAGTTTTAATGGTGTTATTTTAACATTTCCATTGGATTTGGTAGTGAAAATGCGTGACTGATCAGTTCCCATTGAAACCGGTAACGGGATATAGCACTATTATTTCCTTTTCTCGATTGTTTTAACAAAACGACAATAATTGTTACTGGTGTAGATTCTTTTAACTGTTATGCTTTTTTGTGTTTCTGGTATTCTGCATAAAAAACAGAGCAATTTGGCTGTTAAATCGTTCATAGCTGGCCCCTTGTTCGTCCCTGAGTAAGTTAGGCTTGTTTTCACTGATAACGAAGATAAAGATTTTATTGCAAGAAACATGCATTTTCAACAATTTTTCAGTGACTGTAGTCGCAAATTCCTACATTATTTAGTTGCTTATTGCAGTGACTTTTGACTTGCTGAAACTTATTTCCCGTATGAATATTTAAAACCCCACCAGTATAAATATATCAAAATTAATATTCGCCGATACCCCTCTATTTATAGGTATATTATACATTTTTGGTTTGAAATCAGTTTATTGATGATGTCATACAAAATCGGTCCGAGATAACTCAGACAAACTTGGTTCATATAGGAGTTCATAATTAGTTGACCCAGTGCTTTCCATTTATTAGTTTTCGTTAGTCCATTTAATTATTATTGAACATTTTATCAAAATATATCGTAAAAATAACTTCTCCTTGTTGGGTTATCGAACCCGGCCTCTCTACGCGTTTAAAGATATTTTCTCAGGAACTAGATTTTTCACGGAAAACGGCTTATATCGTTAGATTGGATCGTTAGAATGGACTTCATTTTAGAATTGTTCAATTGTCTTATATATATAGTTTTCTATATACACGAGACAAACAGATATTTAAAAACCAATTTTTTGGATTAAGGGGACCTCAAAACGGTAAATATATCAAAATCGAATTTTCGCGCCATCACAATACTTTCTCTTTATAGGTAGAACCTGAAGTTGGAGTAGAAGCAAAAGTCTCTCCACGCAAAATATTTATTTTAAAACATTTTTCAAAGCAGCTTTCGGCCTTTATAAGGCCATCTTCAGTGCCGAAAGATTTGGAAAAATGTTTTAAAATAAATATTTTAAAAACTTTTGCTTCTACTTTAATGATGAACTCCACTAACGCTTCATATCCTATCTGAAGTTAGAGTGTTCGTATGAAAAAATTAGTAATCATCAATTTTCAATTGAATTAAGTTTTCTCTTAATTTCTATTTAGTCTTTAGTATTTTATTAAGAGAGGCAGCGAAGCCGTGCGGGTTAAACCACGTCTGCTCGGCCATCATTGAATCATGAGTGGAACGAGATGGGGTTCGATTCCTCGGCGTGACGCTCTGATTTATATGGCTCACTATTGATCACATCATACTCGCTTCGGCGGTACAATGTACATATGTATGATGTGTGAAGTGGCTGCAACTCTCTACCGTGGGGCGTACAAAGGGCCTAAGTGATGGCCTAATTGCAAGGTTCGAACAAGTGGTTCGTCCTACCCGTTCTAGTAGGAAGTACTAGACTACTACTACTAGTATTTTATTCCTTAAAGGTATGGTTTTAATTATTTTAAAATCTTAACCGTTCTTATCTTTATCTTATAACGATGTATACATTGAATTGTGGTGTCGACAACCAAATGTTTAATATTATAAATTAAAATATATAAATCTAGTTTTTATTAATATTTATAAGGAATAACTATAACGAACACTGAGTAGTGGTATAGCAAACCATGTTTAAAGTACACGTATCTTTCTCGAATGTGTATGTCATATTTAGTATGAATAAATATGTAAATAAGAATGATAAAGTTATACGTTATCATAGAAAAACTACATTACGATTTCATGTAGAATAGTTTAGGAAATGTAATAGTAAAAATGCAAAGAGGGAAATAAGGTTGGACGAGTTAGATAAAATCACTGAAGGGAATATGACGTTATCTTATCGACAGAAGGAGGTTTTTTATCAGTCTCAGGTGGTTTTCAAGGAGGCAGGCATGTTGTGATATTGTCAACATATGGGGTTGGGTCTGGAGGGAAAGGTAATCCTAAGGTATCTCTCCCTGAAGGGCCATGATGCAAAAGGGCTTTTCGAGGAAGGATCGTGAATCCTAGGCCTACATGTTAGAACACTCTAGGGTCCTACGGGGTCTCCCTAGTCATGATACGTAATCGGACTATGTTACCAAATGTTGCATCGTCTTCAAATTTTTAACATACTACTTTTATGAAATATATGTGAAACATAATATACCTTTAATTGATTAAGTTAGATTGTAACATTTAATCTACTAAATCTATAAGGCTAAATAATTCCAATATAACGACGCATTGGAATTAAAGGAACTTTTAAAGTATTTAATTATACTAATAACTTTATTCAAATAAATAATAATGCTACTTCGGATGTAGCTCCAAAGAATAAATGAAAAAAAATTTCACCACTGCCATGAATTTTCTCCATCTTTTTTTATGACACTGTTACTGTTTCCTTATTCCTGTTACTGTTAGCTATTATACTTATTGCTTAGTAAAAGATATTTGCTACTTATTTTGTGGGCGGATTTGCTGCTAAGATTTTTTCGCCATTTCATATTTGAAATAACTGCTATGTAAGCTATAATAAATACTTTAGAATTAAATTGTGAGGAAAAAACTTCATTATATCCCACTTAATTTTTATAGTATTTTAAGCCTATATTTTATATATAATTTAATCCGAAATTGTATCCTTTGTGAATTTGTAATTATAATTTCTTTCAAATTTAGTGATGGATCGAGGATCCTTTTAGGGTAATAAATAAAACTATCGTTCACGTGGCAACGTATCGGCCTTACCAGCCATTTTCAAGCCTAAATGGTCTGGCGTAAATGTTTCTAAAAGGATCCATCACTACGTTTAAAAATATTTTATTTTAAACTTAGCTTAAGAGACGTGGATTATACTTAGCAATATGGAATACGAGTACATATTATTAATAATTTTTGTAATGTTTCAATTATAATCCATTAAATTTGTCGCTCATTATGCAGCATATCCACAAATAAATTATATTTGCAACTTAAATTGTTTCTTTTTCATAAACTTTTAGTATTACTTATTGGCAATACTTCTATTAAAATTTTAATGTTTTAAAATTATGTTTATGTGTTAAGTTTAAAACTATAGTCGCTGCTATTCCATTATTTGAGAGATAGGTGGAAATTATTATCGTTTCGTGTTTCGAGTTCTATATATAAAGAAGTCAGATTTCTTGTGGAACTGAAGCTTTATCCGTCTCGGAGACATTTTCCGCTCTGAATTGAACCTTCTGGGTTGAAGGAATGGGGAATCAGTGTTCGCTCCACTGGTTTACACTACCTGCTGATAATCTGGTAGCCTCCGTTTCGAAGTATACCTCGTCGCCTTCTCTCTTTCGTTCAACTTTTAAACACCCTACTCCGGTTATTTTCGAGGAAAAGACCAGGATTTCTGCTCGTTCGCTCCCCTCCTCCTACATTAAAGTTTTTCTTCCTTTTGCTCCCTTCGAGATTATTCCAATAACTCAAAAGCGAGTGGAGACCATTTCCAACTTAAATTAACTTAATACTAACTCGGTAGCCAAACTTTTCCCATCCTTCTCTGGATATTAGGAATAATCTTCAGATTGAGTACGAAAGAATACCTGTTCTGAGAAGTGTTCGAACAGTTATTATGAGTTTTCTAGGTCGCCTCTTATATTCCTCCTTTTTCCAACATGAAATTTAGTTTATTCCACTTTTCATTCCTCGTATTTGTGCTGATTTTTATGTTTATCAGTGTTTCTTTGACACACAAATTCCACAATTGTCGTATAACCCGATAGATTCAATATTGATATAGTTATGATCCAGTAATAGTCAAGGAGATAGCGTGCAAAAAAGTGTCTGACTAATATCAAGCTAGAATTTTGTGTATAAGTAAATGTTTTGTTGCCTTTTAAGAATATATGGTCGGCTAAGTTCGTCTGCGGGACATAGCTTGGCAATAGGCAATTGAAAAAAAAAAAAAAAAAAAAAANTATGTGGTCGGCTAAGTTCGTCTGCGGGACATAGCTTGGCAATAGGCAATTGAAAAAAAAAAAAACTGGTGGGGAGCGGCCATGTCCCGCCGTATACGAACTTAGTTAGTAGACCAATAATCAAGTTGATGGTAGTTTGTCACTTAATTGGTTAGTAGTGAGTCATATATATTACTCAAAATCAAAGAGTTCTCCTGTCAAGGGACAAACTACCATCTACTTGATAATTGGTCTCCTAACTAAGTTCGTTCTCAGGATCATGAAAATCACATTGTCTATCAAAAAGGGCGGGACATGGCCGCTCTCAACCGGTTTGTTTTTTTCAAATACCTACTGCCAAGCTATGTCCCACTGACAAACTTAGTTTCCTAGCCGACCATATATTCTTAAACGGCACCAAAACATACTTATACACAAAATTCTAGCTTGATGTTAGTCAGACACGTTTTTGCACGCTATCTCCTGGACTATGATGAAATTGTTGAATTCTAGTTAACGAGGGATTATTTCAACTGATTTTTCTGCCAAGTTTTAACTATCTACGTTAAATACCCTGGGCGCTACGATGATAACACCACATATATACACACATGGAGGCGTCATGCTGAAAACCACTCAGTTTAAATCTCGAAAAAAGTCACACTATTTTAACCCGATTTTAACCGATTTTTTATACGACACTGATACATGTTATACTCTTAATGGTTGCTAAAAATAAATTATAACGTACTAAAAATGAGCTATGATAGGAATTAACTGTTTGGAAGGATGTTCATGAACCAAGTAAAGAATATCTGAGAGTTTAATCCTTATCTAAAGCCGGTCCGGGCAAGAAAGCTTTATTATAAAGCACGGATAGATAAGCCGCGTGATAACATCTCTAGCAGACTTTGGAAAAGATGTAAAGGGCCATAACACACATTACACTTCCAGCCCTGTACTCGTACATTATCTTTAATAGAGTCCTTATAGCCTGAACGTAATCTATAGTCAATAATGGAACCCTTCATTAGCCTAATCTAGAATCTAAGGGTGACTGACTAATACACTCACTGCAATCTTGCGGCAAAACTTGCAAATTATCCCTCGACACTCCGACTGATAATATTCTCTTTAGAGTAATTGTCCTAATAAACGACTCTGTTATTATTCTACAATGGTTGGGAAATTATACTATTGATTTGAGAATAATAATAATTCATATGATTTTAACTGTTTTGTGTTGCTTGTGCAATAAGATTAATTATTTGTATTGTATGATTAGTTTTGTATAGCTTTTATCATTACAACTTTATATGAGTTTTGATTGGATATTAATACCTAGGCATCGTGTGGCTCTATCGTTGAAGCGAGCGTATTGCAATAACATACAGAATATTAAGGAATTTATTAATCATGATGAATGTCATAGTTGAAGATAAGAGGAAGAGGTTAGTGTGGGGGTAGAATTGGGGTGGTACTTGGTACAAAGCACACCTTCCTAGATAAACCTATCTACAGGGTGGGCCAAAAAAAAACCGCACTTTTTTGAACAATTATAGCTCAGCTTCTGTAATAGATAGAGATGTGGGGTTTGCGGGGTCTGAAAACTACATTCTTTTACTTTAAATTTCATATCTAAACTTTAAAAACTATTGGGTGAGTATAGTTTTGATAGAATAAATTACCTTACGGTGAAGGGGGGGGGGGGGTCTTTGTAGG
>KZ651807.1:323357-341032 GCA_001010745.2 Gerris buenoi
AAAGCCTGTAAGGCAGAAGTTGAGAGTAGGTATATTAAAATGTCAGCGATAAAAGGAAAGTAGATAGTAGTTGAACCTCCCCTACTACACCTCAGCCACTAACTACTTCCCATTACATATTCCATAACTAAACTATTTCCCTTCTTATACCACGTCGGCCGCTACCACGTTCTTTTGGGGGTTGGCGAGCGAAGCGAGTAGGGGGCGAAGCCCCCTTGTCTTTATTAAAAATATTTTTAACTTCAAAAAAATAGGCTCACTAATTAAAAAAGCGCTCTCCAATATTATTATCAACGTCAAATAAATACCATCTTATAATTATATCTGTAACAATCATATTCAATTTATATTCAGAAAATGAGGTGTTCTATTTTTCTATTTCTACTTTTGATTTAAATTTTTTCCAACTTTGATAAAAGTGAAATAAATATTTATATTGATTTTTGTACATAGAAAACTCAAATAAATTTTTAAAAAAGGGTCCACCATCAAAGAAAAATTATTAAATATTTATATTGTTTTACTACTCATTTGGCTTTTAGTATTAAAAATCAGGTTTTGCTACCGAGTTTTGTAACACAAGTCAAACTCATACATCTAAATATATTATTTCAAGACTAGTTAATTTATTGCGCATCGCATAATTTACATTCAAAGAGACCATAAAGTAAGGTTTTAAATACGATTTTCACCATCTCGTTATTCATTCTTAGTTGTGAAACATTTGGTTTCTGTAAACACGCAATGCTTTGAAATAATTAGTAGAAGACCGCATATTTGAAAAAGGTGAAAAGTTTTATTTCGTTGTGTATTATATTTTTGAAATACATAAATACATATTCAAAACTCATATTTTATTTTATGCTAAGTTATTAAGGTATAAGACCTTTATTATAAAGGTATAAGACTAGTATTTGTGTATTCTCGAAATAAAAGACTGAAAATTTTCAATACAGAATAATTGAATATAACAAGTTATTAATGTTGTCTGAAATCTTTTGAAATATGTATCTATATGATGTGGAAATAAAATTTTACAGCGAAAGGAATCGATAGAGTTAGCGACCCCGTTTCCTATTTCTGCTTTAGCCCGTTTCATTCATAAGTAATGTCTTCTAAGATTTGCCCAGAGTTTATCGAATTCACCTTCAGGAATACTACGTTGCAAACTATCCATTTTAAACTCATTACTTTTCATGTGAATTTCATTGCAGACCCCTCTCGTTTTTTATAATAATATTTTTCTTTGATTTTCGTGTATTATTTTACTTAGCAATGTCAAATTATTATTAATGTGTAGTGAAATTTCATTAAATCATATAAATTCGTGTAATTATTCTTGAATAGTGTTTATGAAACCACAGCTATATATCATTTTTAGACTACCAGTTATATAGACGAACGATTAAGTTGATATGCTAAAAAAAAAAAAAAATTGACTAAAACATAATTTATCGCCCTCCAGTTGTAAACATTGCTATCCTGAGCGGCCGGTAATATTCCATATTACAGCCCTGGGGCCGGTAATAATGCATGCTTTATCCATTACAGGGCCGCTAATTAGTTCGAGAAGCGGCCGCTTCCTGGCCGGGTCGCGGCGTGCAGGAAGCGCTAGTAGTCCTCAGCGTCAGCTGTTTCAATTTGCAACAATCAATATTTTTATAACTGCGGCTTGTTTTGGTAATGATGCGTTTATTGTTTTTGAAGATTACGGCAAAATAGTTTTTTGTAGTTAGTTTACATGTGGTGGGCGATAAAATAGTGTACGCACCACGAGCAGTAAGCGCTATGACAGGCCTCGGAGCTTTCAACGCACTCGTGCTTTCAAACTTCGCCCTCGGCCTGTAATAACGCCCTTACTGCTCTAGGTATGTAAATAGCTATTAAATGTTGCTGAGGGCCACGAACTTTGGTGTCTTTTAACATCTACATTTTTGCCATATCATTCTTATTTCCTCAGCTCCAAGAACACGATTAACTGTAAGGAACGATATAAGTAGGGTCCCACATATTGGTCCACCGTACTTTACGGCAAGCGTCACTTGGCCATCACGTGGATGGTTGATTTATAGCGCCGAAGTGGAAGGTTAAGGCCCCTTCAATCTCTCGCGAATTTGCCCGAAGTCGGCCGAGAAACGAGAATGTGGAGAGTTGCTCCTGGTTCCTCGACTTGCCTCTCCCGGCATCACTTGAGAGGCAGGTTTTTATGTCCCAATTCAAAGGGGATGCGAGGGACGAACATGAAGTAGTCGTGGCTATGAAGTACTCGCCACAAAGAGCAAGAGTGTGGATACGAGGCCCCAGATAGCCTCATGGAGTATAATCGACGAGAAAACGTGTGGATGGGCCATTAAAGCTGGCGTTGGCCAACTGGTGCAAGTTTGTAAGTCAGTTTTCCCTCCACACATTGGCTGCATGCTAATTGGCCAAAGCCGGGCCCACATGATAAGGTCAATGTTTGTTCCAATATTGGCGGTTCTTTCACTCATCACAATGGGGAATACACTTATCTATACTTCATGTACATATGGGTCGTTTGCGAACGAACAGGTTAAAAAGAACGCGTTAGGTAAATGAAAGAGTAATCTCGTTCACTGTGCTGATCATTCGATAATTGCGTGTCCTTGCTTCCTTTACGTTAGTTTCAATCGTTTCAATGTTTGCCTTCATCTTGTCTTGTTAAGTTTTATTTCAATTGTTTTCCTTGTGATACCGATCTTGTTCTACAAAGATTATTTTATAAGAAATGATTTGTAGGTCTGAAAAAGAAAATGACTGATGTATCTGTTGTCTATGAGTCATAAACTATAAGTAATGGATTTGAAACTGGGAAAAGAAATGGAAAACATAAATCTTCAGTCTAAAGATGAACGAGTATTGTCAATGTTGATAGTAGAGAAGGGTCTAAGAGGAGAGAACGTAATCAATCAAAATCATCTGTTGACGATTCTACCTTGTTTCCCACTGACCCTTGTATCTATTCTTTATTACGCTCGGCCGACTTCGTTTCCTTTCGCTTCCCTTCGGCTTCATGCCGTGGACTCAAGCCAGAGTGTCCGAGCCCTCCAGCGTTCCGTCCCTAAACTTTATTAACAACGGTAGAAATCAATAAGACCATTAATCCTCGAACCGGCCGATGATACAAGTACATCGGGTTTTCTAGTTGTTGTTGGGAACCTGCCAACAAGTTAAGTGGTGGAACGTTTTAAATGACTTTCAGTCATTAAAAGGTTCGAGACTGTCCATCAGAGAGGCAAACAGGCCTTTTACCAAAAGTTTTATTGTCTTGGTGGCTAATGTGTTCATTCACTTGATGTTTAATCATTTAACTCTGCAATCCATAACATTCGTTTGCAAAAGCACTGTCCCTTTATTGAATGTTTTTTTTTTTTTTTTTAAACAAATTCTTTATTGGCATAAGTAACAAAAAGAATATTTGTGTTTACCGGAGCCATAATGTTATTTTGAGAGGGGTTATTTTGTGCCTTTTTTAATTTTGATATTTTGTAAGGGGTTGGAGCTTTTTTTTATCAAGTTTGGGGAAGGGTATAATGGACAATTTTGGAGTATGTGTTTTTATTTATTTTTCTAAATGGAAGTTTTTTGA
Organism: Gerris buenoi; assembly: GCA_001010745.2. Taxonomy (NCBI): domain Eukaryota; kingdom Metazoa; phylum Arthropoda; class Insecta; order Hemiptera; family Gerridae; genus Gerris; species Gerris buenoi. Next base: position 326,965 of record KZ651807.1, read on the forward strand.
TTGGATTTTTGTTAAGGGTGTTTGCAGGTATATAAATAGGTGTCATAGGCAGTCTGTGGACTGACTTAAGAGTGGACCAACCTGGCATTTGCCTAGTAAATTGAGGGAAACCACAGAAAACCTCAATTAGGTTGGGTGGACCCGAGTCCTTCCAAAATTCTTCCTATGTTTTCCCTAACTAATTTTTATTTATTGGTTTATTTTTATTTCGTTTGTGGATTTCTGTTGGTGAGTGGTCTCCAGATTTTACAATTTTAGGCTAAGGGGAGTAATTTATTTCTTTTACGAATTTTAGTGTAAGTGTAATATTTTTTAATTTTGAGAAAAGAATGGTTTTGATTTTTTCTTTTTCATCTTGAATTTCTTGAATTTTCAGTTTTTTGAATAATTTGGTACGTTCGGATTTGTACTTAGGACATTCCAATAGGATGTGAGTCATACTTTCTTCTTTATCTGGACATGAATAACATATAGGCGAATCACTTAGTCCTATCATATAGTGGTATTTAATGCATCTTGCATGGTAACTTCTCAATCTATTAATTTTGATTATATCTTTACGTGGTAATTTTGATTTCCAGAACCATGGTTTAATTGAAACTTTTTTGATAATTGATTTGAAATTTCTTGCTTTTGCTGGTTCTTCTTGGAGTTTCATGTTCCATTTTTCAAACATATTCTTTTTGGATAGTGCTATTAGTTATTGAATGTTAATTATTTATGTTCAATCATACAGTTTATCATCAATTTACTTATTTCAGGCAGTATGTAATACTTAAATACTTATACAAATCTATATCTGTTTACACTAAGATGAAAATGTCAATGTAGCTCAAGTGACGGTGTCAGTTTGGGCTATGAAGGGACTAGCCAGGGTCGTGTCAGAAGGTATTCACCGTGTGTAGGCAAGGTGTCAATGTGGCGAGACTCATCGCCGTGAGTAAGGTCCAGGCACCGCCCTTTCTAAAGGAGAAGGGCGTCAAAATGAAATTATTCCGGGGCAGACACTTTGATGGAGACGCCTCGACAGGCGTGTGCCCCCCTCCTCTTTGCCTCAGAATCTTGTGACAGTTTCCACCCCCGGAGCTCCTTTTTGTTTCCTGTCTTTGACTCCTGGCCGCCCCCAGACGCCCTTTGATGCCTCCCAGTATCCCTTTGATCGAAGAGCCGCCCTTGAGCCAGACCCTCCACGCCCATTACCTCTCTTCCCGTCCTCTCATTTGTATGGATGTTCCTCTTGAAATTCCTTCGTCCTCCCTTCAAAACAATTGCCTTGAACATCTCCCTTGTTAAAGATGATGACCTTTATTCCGTTTTTTTCTTTTATTTGACTTGTCAATTGATTAGAAATTATCGCGTTAAAAATGGCACACACACGCACACGCACACACATATATATCCCAACAAATAAACATATGTAAGAAAGTAAGACATAATGGTAGTATAATAAGTCTCCCCGAGTCTATCCAAGTAAGTTCAACTAGGTCTAATTTATCCAGTACAAGTTAGTGATGTTCTTTATCTCTTCCCTCAATTCTCTGTCTCTCACAAACTAAACATTTTCTTTCCCAAATCACTCTACTCTACACGTTTATATTTAAAAACATTTTCTGACTCGGTAATTAAGCATCACAAAAAGGTTAAACAGTTCAATGTTATTTAATTTATATTTTTTCTATGGCTTATATTAACATCTTTTTTTAAAAAATAAAATATTCATGGTAGCCGTAGGTGTAAGTACCCACTTCCTAGTCTTTACTAAGGCATGTTGAGTTGAGTCTACCTGTGCTAAACAACTCCTATTTTTTCTGACTATTTTAGTCCGGACAAGTATGTAACTAACATCAAGGTATAGTTTTGTATATAAGTTAATCTTTTAGTGCCTTTTAAAGCGGCTCGCACTCGATCAATAGTACTGTCAATAATATTATTGAAAATACCACTGTCAATATGCAATTTAATAACAAATATTCATCAATACTGTTTTTTATATCAATACCAACTCCGCACACAGTCAGTAGTATTGACAATTCTATTGACCGTGTGCGGATCGCTTAAGAATATGTGGTCAGCTAAGTTCGTATGTAGGTTGGAAATAGACATTTTGAAAAATAGATAACCCTGTGGAAAGCGGCCATTTCCCGCCCATTTTAGTGGACAATAAGCTTTTCATGATCCTGAGTACAAAATTAGTTATAGTAGACGACAAATCAAGTTGATGTTAGATGACCACTTTGATTTGGAGTAATATTCGAATAACTAACCTGTCAAATGAAAAACTATCATCAACTTCATACTAATTTTGTTACTCAGGATCATGAAAATCCCATTGTCCACCATAATGCGACATGGCCACTCTCAACTGTTTTGTTATTTTCAAAAGCTTATTGCCAAGCTATGTCCTGCAGACGAATTTAGCTAACCGCATATTCTTAAATGTTACCAAATGATTAACTTAAATACAAAATTATAGCTTAATGATAGTTGAACACTTTTTTGCACGCTATTTCCTGGACTATTTATTGAGTATATGGTATACTAATATAAACGTTTTATAAACTTTAGTCACTATAAAGAATTACATGATCTGACTTTGTTGATTTGTGTATTATTTTGAATACTTAACTACATTTATTGCATAAAACTTTTTATGAAGACGTATTATGCTAACGATATTGCTTAATGATAAAACCATGTGATTCCTAGCTCTTTAATCATTTTGAAGAGAATTAAGTGTTCGGTTTTGAGGCGAGCTATTTAAAGCAAGAGAGTTTACCGAACCACGGGAAGTTCGAACTGTATTAAACAGCCAAAGTGTCGTTCGAAGCGGCCTGTTAAAGTGGCATTTATTTCCAGGCTTTTACAGCTTAAACAGTTTATCCTTTCGGTAACGCTAAGAAATGCGAATAGCTCACCCTGAACTCTTTTATTTTTTACTACTCCGTTTTTATTATATTGGCAGAATCAACCGCGCCTCATTGAAATTTTTAAGATGTGTAATAAACTAAGGCGAAAAGCTTTAAGAGGTGAAACGGTCTAATGTATTAAAAGGGTGAAGGTATTTTATGATTGAATGCCTCAGTATCATACTGAGTTTTTTGTTGTTATGCACAACGTTCTAGAGGGTTCTAACTCGGATCCTCTTCAATCCTTTTATCAAATATATATTCTTGTTTTAAAACCTGCAAGTGACATTCAAACTCTATTTATGAAGTTTTCAAATTTACTCTTATTTGAATTGCAGATTTTTGTTTGAACAAAATTAGATTAAGTCAGTGATTTAAACAATGTAATTCGTTTCCTTTCTCCCACTTTAATATTGACTGAACATTAACCTGTAGACAAATGCAACTTATGAACGAAAAACACCTTTTTTAACTATTGTTGTTTTATTGCTTGAAGAATTTCTAATATACTGAATTTATCTCATTTCTGGGTTTGAAATTAATCTTTCTTTTAATGCATCCTATGGAGAAGCCCTTTTCAAAGCATTTATTTCAAAATTCGGTCTGGAATAAAGTCCACTTCTATTTAGGGTCCGTAGGCAAAAGCCAAGGACGTATTTTTTTTCAAAATACGTTTTCTTATAATTATGCTCTTTTCTATGTATTTATTTTATGTTTATAGTCCTGTTCACTGGCACAAAAATACTTTATTTGAAGTTTTTTTGAGAATATCAGACCCACTGGTTATATATAATACGAACTATGCTTTTTAGCATTTAAGAAACCCATATCAATAGGTACTATTTAACCAATACAATGTTACCAACGGACCTTCACTCTGTGCATACTTGTTCACACTTGGTCGGTTTATTTTACTTTGCCCTACGTGAAGGCCTTCGCCTGGTTTTTACCCATGAAAGGGTATAAATGGGTAGCAAGACGTCATTCTGGATTTCGGTTGCAAATACCATTTAATCGGTTTTCACAGATGATCCGTCCATTCCATGTCACCCATTCGTAGATAGCTGTATAAGCCCTTTAGCTGGCTCAAGTGTTCCTCGGACTGTTATACCACAATTTTTATTTTTTTATTTGTATAGATATTTCAAGTAGAGAATCAAATATAAATGCTGATATTCAGTGGCGCTTACATACGACGACACAAATCGCTAGATTACCTTGTAAGTTGCTTACAGGATGGAGTTGTTTTGTCATGCTACTTCAAAATATCGATTGGTTTATTAAAATCTTTGAACATCCACAATATCCGTGAGGTGGGTACTGTTTTAGTACTAAGAGCATTACAATGGTTTTTAAAAAAATTGTAAAGACTTAATTCGCATGGATTTGTTTTAGAGTAAGTTTTTTATTTAAGTGTGTGTATAAATAGATGTGAGGAGGTACTCAGGTCAGTTACTTGTGTCGGTATGTACGCATGCGTGTAAATAAACGGAGTCTGTGAGTACGTACGCATGCGCTTACTTGTGTACCGGGCACGAGGAAGGGACCACGTCTAGTTTTGGGAAATGTGTCAGGGGGTGCTAGGTCGTCGGCTGCGGTATAGGGTGGAGCCCCCTTCCCTGCACACTGGCACACTAGCACACTTGCAACGTCTCTACCGTGACGTCATACCGCTCGCTCGGCAGGCAGGAGGGGGGGAGTAACCATAGCGACGTGACGTCACCACTCCACCACGCCCCGACCTCGCAGCCTCGCCCTTATCCCCGCACTCGCACCCGCATTCCTCCTTAAACATACAAGTTTTTCTAAAAAAAACTGCAGTTATGACATGCCTTCACCAGGGCAAAATAAATAAATAAATTTTACCCCACTCATACAATATGCAAATATATATATAAAATATGTAATAAATTTCTTTTCTAATCCTTTTGAATGTGACACGTGTCAGAAACGTAATTTTCGGCTTAAGAATTTTCTGTTTTTGCCTTTCAAGTACTATCAGACAATAAATCGATATTTTTCGTTTACAAAAGCGTTTAAATCGATTATACAAGAATAGCTGAATTAAGAGAAACAAAAGAACAGTTCTTTATTTATCCATATAAAATATAAAATTAAATAAATAAAAATGATTTGACAATCTTATCTGCCTGCTTTTAACAATCATATTAGGGTGTTAAGAAGTATATTTACTAAATTTTATTAGAATGGTTTGTACAATGTTACTTCATGTATATTTTATGTTTGTATTCCTCACTTCTTTTTTAATAGTAAGATAGCAAAGAGGTATTTAAGGAAGAGCAGGTTCGTAGTGATGAAGATATGAGAACGCCGCTGGCTACTTGGGTTCTTGCTGTGTTGTATTTGAGCCATCCCAACGTTAATATGTTGTCAAACGTAGCGAGTAGACTTGGCCGGTTCTTTTGATTAAGGTTGTGAGTGATACAAGAGGACTCTCGTCGGAAGAAGGCTTTCCTCTATTCCTCTAGAGGTGGCCATTGTTATTTGAATTGTTGCCCTATCCATTTGTCCAACTAAGTTTCTGAATAAACGCCCATGGGGACGTTTCAAAAACTAAACGCCCTCCAGCCCTTTAGGACTTTTTTTTGATAAGTGTGACAAGGCTTTTTCCCTTGAGACCTAGTCCTGTGCGAATATCCCGACATTTTCTACGCCCTCGTCCCTCCGGACGTATTTACAGTCACACGGTTGATTAATCCTAATAATATAACATCCTGGTTTCTGTAATGCAATTACCTTTGTCACGTGAAACTGTAAAATAGGCATAAATAGATTTCAACATGGATATTTGTATTAGCTCTAGGGGACAGAAGACATTTCCTTCACGGAAAAAACGACGTTACAAATGTGACTTTTAAATATCGTGACAGGAAGTTAGGATTTTACAGGAGGTTGATAGGTTTTCATTTATAGTTCAATAATTTGACGATAGGCCGGGCTGAAGTTTCAATACATAGATGATATGCAAAATGTGACGCACTTAAATATAGTGCCTGGAAGTTATAGAATATTATAGGAGGTAGATTGGTTTTTGCTTGTATTCCTTGTAGTATGTATACTATGTTTCGCCGATAGAAGTTCCAAATTTGATATAAAATTATATCAGAGCTCTTAGCGGACCAAATGTTAATCGAAATGGATTAATATTTCATAATTTCACACCTAAGATCCGTCTACTGTATCAATTATAATAATAATAAATGTATTTATTGTTGCTCTACGGTATAAACAAAAATTAAATATACAAACAAAGTAACATTTTCTTTTTTTTTTCTCTTAATACAGTTAATTACAAAAATAACATAAATAAAAATTAAATAAATCTTTCATTGTTCTATTGAGCACATTCTTCGATGAGTAACCCTCGTGCTGAGGAATGGCTTGCTCTTAGCAATGTACAAAAATATTAAGATTAAATTAATTTATAAAAATAATATATACATATACACTTTTGCTTCAATATGCGTATTACCAAAAATTGAGTATAAAATGCAATAGAAAATATAAATAGTAGAGTATGAAATTCATAAGTGCTTATTTTATTCATACAAAAAAAAAAAAAAAAAAAAAAAAAAAAAAATCATACCTAATATATTTATTAAGTAATGACCTAAATCTACTAAAGATTGACTGTTGAGAGATGTTATGAGGGAGCTGATTGAACAGACGTGGACCTGAGAAGTAAGCATGACTTGCTTGAATTGGACTGGATTTAATTGAATTGGACAAATGTGTACTGATTTCTCTCCACTTCATGGAATAACATTGAAATGTCGATATGTGGATTCAGTGTCCCAAAAACATATCCATAATTATAATCCATAATGTTTCTCCATGAAGATAAGCTATAGTAACCTACCTGATGATAACCTACCTCTGATTTTAACCCTNATATCTATAACTTCCCCCACCGCACACTGGTGATAAAACAGTCTGCGGAGACTGTCTCCCGTTGCAAAAGATTGTTGGAAAGCGACAATTTTTTCGCCTGTAATTCCCGACTGTCCCACCGGAGACAGTCTGCAGACTGTTTTGTCTCCAGTTGCTCCTAGCCTAAGGCAAAAGCACTTTGTAAAATTGCTTTAAATTATATTGCTTCCGAGCTTACCTAAGGTAACGGAAGCTATGTGGTCGTTCTGAAAAGCGAAAATATTTTAGGTTTCCGATTTCAAAAATTCCAAGACAGAAATCAGTTTCAGACATCAGGGATCATTTTTGGTTCCGCCATATCTTAAAAACTACACGTTCAATTTTAATGAAATTTGGATGGTAGGTCATAATTAGCCCATTGTTGGTCCCATATAAGTTTTAACCTTCTGCGCTTATTTGTTTCTATTTCACATGCGCACAAACATACAATTATTTGCACCTATAGCTTCAAAAGTACTTATTTGATTTGAATGAAACTTTTATAGTTTATAGAAAGTTACCCGAAGATAGTCTCAGATTAATTAACTATCTGCGTTCTTTAACTTTTGCTAAATTGATACTTTAATTCTTGTAAAATATCAAACCAATTTTGATAGATTTAAAAAAAAAAAACGGGGGAAACAATGAAACCAATTAGACAATAACGGCTTGTGAAAGCATAAAATCAATAGAGTACGTAGGATGCGAGGAAGCTATGTGTCACACCAATTGGCAGTCTATTATTTTATTTTTCGATATGTTAATGCACATTTTGATAATCCTATATATTAGATCATACTTAATTATTTTTGTATATTGTAAGATCTAATTGCATTGAATTTTTAACTAAATTGACTTAGTATAATTCTTTTGAATATAATAGACAAAATTTCTTCAGTGGAGTAAAACAGGGATGTTCATCATAGAGTCAACTACTAATCATATAAATTGACCAGAGGTTGAGGTTTATCCTTTTGTCGTTCAGTTTGCCGTATTCTCCAATTGCCATAGCCAGACTGTGTACGTTTGTATTTTTCGCATAATCAGAATTATTGATTAGTGTTCGCATTCGCATTACGGGGAATGTTTGCACAAATATAGAAGGATCGCTTTTTGTTATCCGAAATGTATATGTATTGTCCGAAAATGGTCCGAGTCAGAAAATACCGCTGCAAATTGTGAAATATTCTTGTTTACCTTGTCAAGCCGCTGTTGGGAAGGAAAGGTCGGGATGTCTGCTCCTCCTCTCCCCCTTTCACTATAAAGTTTTGAACCCCGAAATTTTGTTTGAGTTTGGTGACGCCAAAAATTTTAACAATACATGCTTAAAATTACCCTATTTTTAGGTCAGTTACCTGACAATTATCTCTCACTACTTTCGATTTAATTTGTTAACATTGTTCATTTCCCCTACCCTAAGCTTTTAAAACAAACATGATTCTTGGTTTAAATGGTTCCCCTAATATCTATTGCTGGGTAACTGATTGACTGAAATGATTTTAATTTAAAAAATGCTATGATTTCCCAAAAAGCTTTTCTGCTAGCTAGTTTTTTAAATTAATTTTTTTGTAGTATCTAGATATATCACTAAAATTATCTATCTGTACATAACTCGTACATACGATTTCTCGTATTTATTCTGTGCTTTGAATTTACTGAAATATTGCAGAAAGAGAGAAACGTACATTTTATCAAATAAAACATTTATGGAGCTTCTTATTTATAATGAGATGCTAGTTCTCAGTTTACTGATCAATCTCATAACACAATAACTCTTTAACAGCTGACAATAAATTATCAAAACTTAACTTTTAATAACGACTAAAAATTATTAATTTTGCTTCCGAGCATACCGAAGGTAACTATAGCTGTGTGAACGTTTCAAAGAACGACAATTTTTTTTTTCTTATTTCAAAAATTCCAAGAAAGAAATCCGTTTCAAGACATCAGGAAACATTTTTGGTTCCGTGGTCTGTCTGTTGGTCTGTCGCTCATTTTTTGCGAACCAACATATCTTAAAACTACTCGTCCGACTTTATTGACATTTGGATGGTTAGGTCGTAATTAGCCAATTGTTGGCGCTTACGACTTCTGTGCCTATTTGTTCCACTTTCTTGTACGCACAAACATACAGGGTGGGCCAAAAAAACGCACTTTTTTGAACACTTATAGCTCAGCTTCTATAGTAGATAGAGATATGGGGTTTGCGGGGTCTGAAAACTACATTCTTCTACTTTTAATTTCATATCTATAACTTTAGAAACGATTGGGTGAAAGCCACGCAAGGACGGTTTGAAATAGGGTCTTAAAAAAAGTCGTTGTCCGGGTAATCTTGTCTGGTATTATAGTTTTGATACAATAAATTATCATAATATGGTAGTGGAAGGGGAAGGGGGGGGGGGTCTTTGTAGGTAAAAAGGAGGAGTCCCTCAGTGTTATAACAAATATTGAAGATGGGTTAAGCACAATTTTGCCTGAAATTAAAGATCAAATGCTAAACTACACGTTTATGCAAGATGCTAGTCCTATCACTCCTTGCAAACAAGTTAATACTTGCAAGAGAATTGTCTAGACTTGAGGCAACATTGTGCTTAACACATATTTAATGTTTGTTATAACACTGAGGGACCCCTCCCACTTACCTAGAATGACCCCCCCCCCCCCTGGTAATGTATTCTATCAGAAGTATAATACCAGACAAGATCACTAGCCGGACGACTTTTTTTAAGACCCTATTTTAAACCGTTATTGCATGGCTTTCACCCAATAGTTTTTATAGTTAAAGATATGAAATTTAAAATAGAAGAATGTAGTTTTCCCTGTTAGACCCTGCAAACCCCATATCTCTATCTACTACAGAAGCTGAGCTTTAAGTGTTCAAAAAAGTGCGGGTTTTTTTTTGGCCCACCCTGTACATTTATTTTATCACATATCTTCAAAAGTATCAATCTGATTTTTGTTTATGAAATTTGGCTAGTTTGTGGCAAGAAGCCTGTAGATAGCCCCAGATTAATTTTCTAAATTGATATTTCATTCATGTGAAACAATGACTGATTTAAAAAACGGGGGGAAATTAGGTAAATTTGACAGTAATGGGATGTAAAAGCCTAAAATCAGTAAAGTATACGAAATAGGACGCAAGAAAGTTATGTGACGCAGTAATTGTCAGACTATTTTAGAAGTATTAAGTTATAAAATGTATATATTTATGAAGAAAAATACCTTTCCATTTACTTTTTTATATAATTAAGTTAAAGCTGTTTTACTTTATTGTTAGGGTTTTGTCGTTGAATGCGTCGATATTCGGTCGAAATTTTATATCTTAAAAGTCATTTATATCTTTGGAGCTTTGATGTTTTTAAAAAAAAGCGAAGAAGGCTCTCTCTCTCTCAAAAAAAAAGCTTTAAATTATTATTTTTTAATGAATATAAAAATAGGGAGAGATTCCTTTAGAAGATGAAGGGGAGGGAAAAATTGTAATTGATGTCATCACTAGAAAAGAAATCTCCAGTTAAAAAGGACCAATCTTGAGAAGAGAAATCTCAAAAAGAGTTTTGTCAGAAAAAAACTTCCTTTTAGAAACAGAAAAAGGAGGGGGAAAAAAGAAGCAAATAAAATTAAAAATTGTAGAAAAAAAAAGGAAGGGGAGAATTAACGGGAAGTTTTGGTGCTGAAATCTATCGGGAAGAGAAGAAACTCATTACTGTCTGTGTTAACTAACAAGAGCTGTCTGAAAAGGAATAACATCGGAGGAGGATGGGGGACCCGAGAGGACTGGAGGAGCTTGATGGAACTTTTTCAATCAAAAAGAATTGGCAGGATAGTAAAAGAGAACAAGTAGCGAAGTAGCCGAAACCAATAAGCCGAAGAAACGAAGAAGAAAAGGGCTGTAGCCAGACTGGAAATCTCGACGGAAACTTTTCAACTACGACGCCTGCTCTTCACATCGTCAGCCCGGGCTCACACCAGTCCCTTCTTTATTCATGCCGGCTATGATCCTATTCTTTGCCAAGATTCATTTTCGCACTTTCCCAACTTATTTTATTATCTTTTATCTTTTTCAAGGCAAATATATTATCGTTTTAAAATGGCGTCCTCTTTATCTGTCAATCAACTCAGTTTATTAGTTGTAAAGTTATTACTGGCAAATAGAACCAAGAAAAAATATAATAATTAAATTGATTTGTTAACTATTTTATTAGAAATATGAAAGAATACGTTGATGTCCAGCATCTTTTTTATTAAATTGTTAATATAGAGGATGGATCTTAGGCCCTCCGCACACGGAGCAACTCAAAACAAACTCAACTGGAAACTACAGTTGACTATGAGTTTCAACCTATGTAATTGAATGGGACACCGCACACGGAGCAACTCATTACAAACTGGGTTTGCTTTCTGTCAGCTCAAAAATGACTCGAGTTTCCAGTTGAGTTTGTTTTGAGTTGCTCCGTGTGCGGAGGGCCTTAATGTGTAACTTTGAGGCATTAATTCATTTAATTCATTTTGTTAAAAAATTATTCGACCCTTTATACTTTTACTAAGTTCATCGGTCTATTTCTACAATGACAAATTCAATACATCATTATAATTGCTGGTATCAGCCTTCATAAGGCCAATCACCTGTGCCTATTGCGGAAGAAGTTACATTAATAAAAAGACGTTAAGAGATATGTATTCGTATTCATGTCGGAGAAGTAACTATTTTTCTTCCGCAATAGGCACTGATGATGACTTTTTAAGGCTGAAAGCTGCTTTGATAATAAACTCATTTCAATTTACGTTGAGACATTTTGTGTTATTCCTTAAAGATAACGTCCATAGACGTTCTTATATCTAACATAGAATATTTGTACCAAGGATTTATTTTAATCCTTTCCAGTGTGAAATTTTTAAGGTATAAAAATAAACCACTAGTAACGCGAACAAGTGAAGTTAGATAAAAACATGTCTACAGTTTTTGCCTTCTACAGTTGACTGCGCGGGAAAGTAAAAAAAAGAGTCGGGGACCCAACGAGAGCTTAGGATTTAAAATCCTGAACTCTTATTAGCTTCCCGGTACTTCTTTAGATTGTTACTCCCCTATGTTGTTTTAGAATAAAAATGACTTTGACTAAATAACTATTTAGAAAAAGGGATGCTTTGTCCAATGTACTTTGGGACAAAGGGATATACCACTTTTGTTTTGATAAAGGGAGTAACTGTCTAATGAAGAACATCCTGTACACTTCTTTAGAGTGTTACTCTCTTTTTTCTTTGACTAAATAACTATTAAGTTATTTAGTAGCCCAATGTACTTTGGGTCAAAGGAATATCCTACTTATGTTTTGATAAGGGGAGTAACTGTCTAATGAAGAACATTCTGTACACCTTCTTTAGAGTATACTCCTCTGTGTTTTAGGTATTTTTATAAAGGGAGTAACAATCTAAAGAAGTGCCTGCTCTCCACCGCGCTATCAACATACTAATTAACATTTGGCAACACTGATGTTGTGCCAATGTTGCCATCTTCTCTCTGGTGATATACAATACAAGTACTTAAATTTTCCTCTTAATGTCTTGAATACATTTGATAAATACCAAGATGAAAGAACGCGATTGAAATATTTTTGTTTTAAAAATGTCTCTATTGGGCCTTAGTCAAGAGACGTTAAGCGAAGGAAAAACAAGGAAAAGCCACAAACACCTAAATTATAAACTAATTGTCATTCAACTCAAAAAGCTCTGAGATTATTAATTCAGTTTTATTACTTCCTACAGAGTTGTGTATTTTGCGGTTAGAGGAATTTCGCCGGGTTCAAGTGGCAGCACTGGGGGTCTTGTTCTCGCACTCTACTTCTCTCGGCCTTGTCTGTGAGTTTGAAATCAGTGTTGCCGGACAAGTGTTGCCCCGGCAGCATTAAATCACCAGGCTTCCTCCCCTCTCCCCTCTCCCTCCCCCCTCTTCCTTCTACCCGGTCAACACCACACGACAACGGAATTAGAATGACGCAATATAGAACCTTTATCCGCTCCACTCTGCAATCTGACGTCCGCTTCACATAAAATATAAAAATAAAACAAATTTATTGTGGTTCACACCCTAATGGTACCATTCCTACAAAAATAAACAACAAAAAACAACAATAATATTAGGAAATATTTTATCTAGTGATTTTTAGAATTTTTACCTTTTTTAAAAAATCTTTGGCCCTAGTATTTCGAACCAGGATTTCTCTATAGTAATATGATTCTTGATAAGATTAAATCATTTGCATAATACAAACAGAAGAGTACTCCGCATTTACTGAATTTTATTATTAAAAGTATATTTCAGTTGGATAAATATAAATACTATGTTTAGTTTAGACACGAGATAATGTCCTAGTTCTATAATAAATTATTAACATATTATTAGATTATTTTTACGCATTGAAGTTAAACTCACTACAAGTGAATCTTTCTTAAAAGTTTAATAATTGCAAGATAAAAATAACTTTTTATGTAATACGTTTTTAAATTTTCTGTCATAAATCATAAATTTTAAACCTGTTAAAATGAAGATTGCAAATATGGGACATGACATGTCATAACAAATAAAATAACTTGCGGATTTTTTCCAAACTAACTTTCCGTACAGCACAATTTGCTGAAAACGAAATTAAATTTTTCTGAAAGATGGATAAAAGTATTAAAATAATACATTGTCATCGTGTTCTGTGCTATTCTAAAAGTTTCAAATGTCTAGCTACTCGGGGAGTTAGTTAGAAATCGATTGCAAGATGTGTGCTGGACTAACAAACAAACAAGAAAGCAAGCTAATAAAAACGTAGTAAAATTCTGGGTAAAAAATTAGTAAAGATCCTGGGCATATTTGATAAAACTAAATTGGGTTTATCAAATTTCAAGATAACAAGACAGCAATAACTTAATGACTGTAAAATTATAAAATAAAAATCTTAAATAATTTCGGGTTATTACCAGTTTCCAGGTCTTTTAGGGGCCGCTCTATTTGCGCTATATCAGGGATTTTGGATATAACTTTGTACCCAACCATGAAGCAGTATTACCTTGAAGACTCTGGTGAGTTGGGATTACGTTTAATATTACGACTACCTCCAACAGGAGTACTCAATATTTGTGAACCATAAACTGTCTTCTAATCTTTTGATATGAACGTAGAATCTATGACTCCGCTACAAGTTTCTTATTAGCTCATTATAGTGAGCTCCAATTTAGTTGTTAAAAAGTAT
>KZ651808.1:17385-37150 GCA_001010745.2 Gerris buenoi
TATAAACTCATCATGATCAACTTTTTTCTTATATTCAATATATATTTATAGTAAGACACTTGCTTTAATTATACAAATAATGATTTTCTTTTAATTTTGCCTTCAAAATTCAAAAGTAAACAGTTCGTTACTTTTAATTTTGTCTCTTTTCTAAATCCGACATGTATAAGTAGTTACCATTGTATACGTACTTAGCTGTGTGATTTTATAATTTATATTTAATGAAAAATGTAAGGAACTTCGTTCCTACCGGGTGTCCCGCGACACCACATGTATTTTTAATAATATAGATAAATATGATATACAATTCATATTATACTTTATATATTTGAATCTGCACATAACTTTATATTTAGGAAATGAAACAATAAACAGGCATGGGATTATCGCTTTGTGTTAGAGGCTATCTCGTGCAGGCTCCGTACCATACCGTGATCTCTCCTCTTTCCATTTTGTTTTCAAATTTCCTTTTACACTTAGATTTTCTAACTAACGTTAAAAAAGATAAGGTATGAACGTATAAAAGAACTCGTGCATGAAAATTGCGATAAAAATACAACAACAAAACAATATTTGTTTCATAAGAAATAAAGAAAAAGAGGCACTTATTCAGATTTTTACTCTCCTTATAAAAAAAACAGAGGGGAGTAACAATCTAAAGAAGGTGTTCGGAATGTTCTTTTATAGACTGTTACTCCCTTTATAATATCAAAGTGTGATATTCCTTTGTTCTAAAAGTTCTAATGTTAATAGGACTAAACATTCCTTCTTCTTAATAGTTATTTAGTCGAAGTCTTTTTTTATTCTAAAACAAATTAGGGGAGTAACAATCTAAAGAAGTACCAAAAAAAAGTTATTTTAGTTTCGCTTATTGATTTTGGTTAATACGCCTATTTTATTTTTTTTAGGATATAAATGACTAACTAAATATGTAACTATATAAAGACAAAGGGATATTTAGCCCAACATACTTTGGGACAAAGGAATGTCACACTTCTGTTTTTATAAGGGTAGTAACAATCTATATAAGAACATTCCGTACACCTTCTTTAGATTATTACTCCCCTCTTATTTGTTTATAAGAGGAGTAACAATCTAAATATGAGCCAAAAAATAACTCAACAGCGTTGAAGATGCTTCCGCTAATGGGAGCGAAACCAAGAACTTCAAAAGATGAATCTATTATCAATTATCAATATCAAGGCGAAAATGCTTTTTAACCCTAATTTTTGGTCATCNATAAAATGAAATAATTTAACTGGCCATTTTTTAATCAACCATGGATTCGGTCCCAAGGTGGCCGGTTAAAAGGGATAGTTAAAAAAAAATAAACCTTATCTGCATTTAAATCCATCAAATCCCATTTAATTAAGTTATTTTTAAACATATTTAAAAGTTTTCAACAGGTGGTTAGTTTTGATTTCAGCAAAATCTTGAAAATAAAATCTCGGGAAAAATATTTATACTATTTATTAGTATTTAAGTGGACTACATTTTAGATATTAAAGACTACATTTTAAAATATTTTAGAATCAAAATTATCTTCACCGTTTTCATTAAATTATTTTTTTAGGTTTTTTCATGGTGTTTAGGGGTGGTCCAAAGCTAAAGTAAATTTCAGTATTAATTTTATGTAACCACAAAAACTCGAACTAATGAATGGAAAACGCTAGATCAAGTAATTATGCACTCGTGAATGAGAAAGTTTAGTATCAGTTGTACTAGACAATTTATTTTAGTAGAGAACACAATTATTTTAGTAGAAACCACAATTTATTTTAGAAGAGACCACAGTTTATTTTAGTAGAAACCACACACGACCCAGACCATACAACTTAATTAGATAAAGATGATTTAATGTTGTCATCTATTTACTTATAACGTTGTTATCTATTTATTCATAATTTTGTTATCTATTTACTTATAATGATGTTATCTATTTACTTATAATGTTGTTATCTGTTTACTTATAATGTTGTTATCTATTTACTTATAATGTTGTTATCTATTTACTTATAATGTTGTTATNTACATTACATTACGTTGACAACATACATACATTACATTACGTTGACAACATACATACATTACATTACGTTGACAACATACATACATTACATTACGTTGACAACATACATACATTACATTACGTTGACAACATACATACATTACATTACGTTGACAACATACATACATTACATTACGTTGACAACATACATACATTACATTACGTTGACAACATACATACATTACATTACGTTGACAACATACATACATTACATTACGTTGACAACATACATACATTACATTACGTTGACAACATACATACATTACATTACGTTGACAACATACATACATTACATTACGTTGACAACATACATACATTACATTACGTTGACAACATACATACATTACATTACGTTGACAACATACATACATTACATTACGTTGACAACATACATACATTACATTACGTTGACAACATACATACATTACATTACGTTGACAACATACATACATTACATTACGTTGACAACATACATACATTACATTACGTTGACAACATACATACATTACATTACGTTGACAACATACATACATTACATTACGTTGACAACATACATACATTACATTACGTTGACAACATACATACATTACATTACGTTGACAACATACATACATTACATTACGTTGACAACATACATACATTACATTACGTTGACAACATACATACATTACATTACGTTGACAACATACATACATTACATTACGTTGACAACATACATACATTACATTACGTTGACAACATACATACATTACATTACGTTGACAACATACATACATTACATTACGTTGACAACATACATACATTACATTACGTTGACAACATACATACATTACATTACGTTGACAACATACATACATTACATTACGTTGACAACATACATACATTACATTACGTTGACAACATACATACATTACATTACGTTGACAACATACATACATTACATTACGTTGACAACATACATACATTACATTACGTTGACAACATACATACATTACATTACGTTGACAACATACATACATTACATTACGTTGACAACATACATACATTACATTACGTTGACAACATACATACATTACATTACGTTGACAACATACATACATTACATTACGTTGACAACATACATACATTACATTACGTTGACAACATACATACATTACATTACGTTGACAACATACATACATTACATTACGTTGACAACATACATACATTACATTACGTTGACAACATACATACATTACATTACGTTGACAACATACATACATTACATTACGTTGACAACATACATACATTACATTACGTTGACAACATACATACATTACATTACGTTGACAACATACATACATTACATTACGTTGACAACATACATACATTACATTACGTTGACAACATACATACATTACATTACGTTGACAACATACATACATTACATTACGTTGACAACATACATACATTACATTACGTTGACAACATACATACATTACATTACGTTGACAACATACATACATTACATTACGTTGACAACATACATACATTACATTACGTTGACAACATACATACATTACATTACGTTGACAACATACATACATTACATTACGTTGACAACATACATACATTACATTACGTTGACAACATACATACATTACATTACGTTGACAACATACATACATTACATTACGTTGACAACATACATACATTACATTACGTTGACAACATACATACATTACATTACGTTGACAACATACATACATTACATTACGTTGACAACATACATACATTACATTACGTTGACAACATACATACATTACATTACGTTGACAACATACATACATTACATTACGTTGACAACATACATACATTACATTACGTTGACAACATACATACATTACATTACGTTGACAACATACATACATTACATTACGTTGACAACATACATACATTACATTACGTTGACAACATACATACATTACATTACGTTGACAACATACATACATTACATTACGTTGACAACATACATACATTACATTACGTTGACAACATACATACATTACATTACGTTGACAACATACATACATTACATTACGTTGACAACATACATACATTACATTACGTTGACAACATACATACATTACATTACGTTGACAACATACATACATTACATTACGTTGACAACATACATACATTACATTACGTTGACAACATACATACATTACATTACGTTGACAACATACATACATTACATTACGTTGACAACATACATACATTACATTACGTTGACAACATACATACATTACATTACGTTGACAACATACATACATTACATTACGTTGACAACATACATACATTACATTACGTTGACAACATACATACATTACATTACGTTGACAACATACATACATTACATTACGTTGACAACATACATACATTACATTACGTTGACAACATACATACATTACATTACGTTGACAACATACATACATTACATTACGTTGACAACATACATACATTACATTACGTTGACAACATACATACATTACATTACGTTGACAACATACATACATTACATTACGTTGACAACATACATACATTACATTACGTTGACAACATACATACATTACATTACGTTGACAACATACATACATTACATTACGTTGACAACATACATACATTACATTACGTTGACAACATACATACATTACATTACGTTGACAACATACATACATTACATTACGTTGACAACATACATACATTACATTACGTTGACAACATACATACATTACATTACGTTGACAACATACATACATTACATTACGTTGACAACATACATACATTACATTACGTTGACAACATACATACATTACATTACGTTGACAACATACATACATTACATTACGTTGACAACATACATACATTACATTACGTTGACAACATACATACATTACATTACGTTGACAACATACATACATTACATTACGTTGACAACATACATACATTACATTACGTTGACAACATACATACATTACATTACGTTGACAACATACATACATTACATTACGTTGACAACATACATACATTACATTACGTTGACAACATACATACATTACATTACGTTGACAACATACATACATTACATTACGTTGACAACATACATACATTACATTACGTTGACAACATACATACATTACATTACGTTGACAACATACATACATTACATTACGTTGACAACATACATACATTACATTACGTTGACAACATACATACATTACATTACGTTGACAACATACATACATTACATTACGTTGACAACATACATACATTACATTACGTTGACAACATACATACATTACATTACGTTGACAACATACATACATTACATTACGTTGACAACATACATACATTACATTACGTTGACAACATACATACATTACATTACGTTGACAACATACATACATTACATTACGTTGACAACATACATACATTACATTACGTTGACAACATACATACATTACATTACGTTGACAACATACATACATTACATTACGTTGACAACATACATACATTACATTACGTTGACAACATACATACATTACATTACGTTGACAACATACATACATTACATTACGTTGACAACATACATACATTACATTACGTTGACAACATACATACATTACATTACGTTGACAACATACATACATTACATTACGTTGACAACATACATACATTACATTACGTTGACAACATACATACATTACATTACGTTGACAACATACATACATTACATTACGTTGACAACATACATACATTACATTACGTTGACAACATACATACATTACATTACGTTGACAACATACATACATTACATTACGTTGACAACATACATACATTACATTACGTTGACAACATACATACATTACATTACGTTGACAACATACATACATTACATTACGTTGACAACATACATACATTACATTACGTTGACAACATACATACATTACATTACGTTGACAACATACATACATTACATTACGTTGACAACATACATACATTACATTACGTTGACAACATACATACATTACATTACGTTGACAACATACATACATTACATTACGTTGACAACATACATACATTACATTACGTTGACAACATACATACATTACATTACGTTGACAACATACATACATTACATTACGTTGACAACATACATACATTACATTACGTTGACAACATACATACATTACATTACGTTGACAACATACATACATTACATTACGTTGACAACATACATACATTACATTACGTTGACAACATACATACATTACATTACGTTGACAACATACATACATTACATTACGTTGACAACATACATACATTACATTACGTTGACAACATACATACATTACATTACGTTGACAACATACATACATTACATTACGTTGACAACATACATACATTACATTACGTTGACAACATACATACATTACATTACGTTGACAACATACATACATTACATTACGTTGACAACATACATACATTACATTACGTTGACAACATACATACATTACATTACGTTGACAACATACATACATTACATTACGTTGACAACATACATACATTACATTACGTTGACAACATACATACATTACATTACGTTGACAACATACATACATTACATTACGTTGACAACATACATACATTACATTACGTTGACAACATACATACATTACATTACGTTGACAACATACATACATTACATTACGTTGACAACATACATACATTACATTACGTTGACAACATACATACATTACATTACGTTGACAACATACATACATTACATTACGTTGACAACATACATACATTACATTACGTTGACAACATACATACATTACATTACGTTGACAACATACATACATTACATTACGTTGACAACATACATACATTACATTACGTTGACAACATACATACATTACATTACGTTGACAACATACATACATTACATTACGTTGACAACATACATACATTACATTACGTTGACAACATACATACATTACATTACGTTGACAACATACATACATTACATTACGTTGACAACATACATACATTACATTACGTTGACAACATACATACATTACATTACGTTGACAACATACATACATTACATTACGTTGACAACATACATACATTACATTACGTTGACAACATACATACATTACATTACGTTGACAACATACATACATTACATTACGTTGACAACATACATACATTACATTACGTTGACAACATACATACATTACATTACGTTGACAACATACATACATTACATTACGTTGACAACATACATACATTACATTACGTTGACAACATACATACATTACATTACGTTGACAACATACATACATTACATTACGTTGACAACATACATACATTACATTACGTTGACAACATACATACATTACATTACGTTGACAACATACATACATTACATTACGTTGACAACATACATACATTACATTACGTTGACAACATACATACATTACATTACGTTGACAACATACATACATTACATTACGTTGACAACATACATACATTACATTACGTTGACAACATACATACATTACATTACGTTGACAACATACATACATTACATTACGTTGACAACATACATACATTACATTACGTTGACAACATACATACATTACATTACGTTGACAACATACATACATTACATTACGTTGACAACATACATACATTACATTACGTTGACAACATACATACATTACATTACGTTGACAACATACATACATTACATTACGTTGACAACATACATACATTACATTACGTTGACAACATACATACATTACATTACGTTGACAACATACATACATTACATTACGTTGACAACATACATACATTACATTACGTTGACAACATACATTACAATGTATATTTACGTTGATTGCAAAAAACATATTTTTAAAAACAAGCTTTTATTCGAATTCTACTCACCAAACCCTTTCAGTTGATTCTCGTATCATGGGCGTGCTTAAAAAATAACTAGTCCTCCGTCTTGGGCTGCCCGCCATATTGGATTTAGAATGACGTCACTTAGCTAAACATGCATTGTCATCCAAAAAAGTAAACGTGTATACAAAATTTCAATTCAATCGGTTGAGGATAACAGTTTTAATATCAACTTATTATTAGATAAGATTTGACCCGAACATACATCCATACAAACATTGCAAGTTACATACAAGCTTGTAAAAATGAGTACCAAATTATCAATATTAATAGCGAAAGAAGCAAATATGTACGAGTATATAATTAATGTAATCCAATATATAAAAAGTAAAAATTGTTATAATGCATAAACAATTCATGTTTATCTCAAAATAAAACAGTTTTTTCCTACTATCGTGGCTTTTTTATAAAACCATTATCCCATTTTTCTTTTATTTCTCTTTCAAAATTAAATGTTTCTTTTTCATAAGAGCACGTATGAAAAGAGAATAAAAAAAAATACATTAAAATTCTTGGTATAAAAAAAGGGCAAATTTTATTAGAGATTTAGTCAGTTAAAGAGAGTTATGTTTGCATAATGTAATTGACTCACTTAACACTGGTTTTTTGTTAAGTAACAGTTAAATTTGTAAGGACGATTATTTTCATTACAATTACTTTTAACAAGGGGTTAACAATGTTAAAAAGATACCACATAGTCTCTTTTTTTATGTTTTCTTCAAAGTTTTACTTTCTCGTATACCCAGTTTATCATGTGAAACATGAATGCAAAATGAGTCAGTAAAGGAGTTGAGTACAGGTTTAAATCTGACTCAATATTTTAATGAGTACTGGTATTAAGATAACTAAAGGTCGACCAAGAAGCCATGGAAATCTGTGGAGTGCGCTCTATGGGAGTGCGCTAGTGTCGTTGTTTCGGTGTCATGTATAGTCAGTTTTTAATAAAATAGATCAATGTCAAAAAACACAGTGTTGTTCTTTTGTTATTAATAATTATATTTTTGATAGCTTCTATATTTGTTTAATATTTTTTGCAACAGGGAACACTGTACCTGATAAGAAATAATTAATAATATACGATAATATTATATTGTTATTTATTGATTATTCATAATAATATTCTATAATAACAAATACATAGGTATTAGGTTTGTTCCAAAACCGTTATTTGTAGCGTCCTTTGTATTTACATCATCCCGTGGATTCGTGGATCGTTCAAAAATAGTTTAGGACAGTTGTGACTGTCCTAAACTGTGTTGTATAATTCGTACAGTAATTCTGTGTTGTGTAATATGTAGTATATAAAAACAAACAAATCAGGAAACCTAACTGATTGGAAACTTTCCTGTTGTTATTCGTGAGATTTGACATAACTGCGCATGTCATACAAACTAGAAATGGGTATTTTCTTAGTATAATAATAACTAATAACTATAGTAATAAATAATAATAACTAATAACTATAATAATAACTAATAACTAATAACTATAGTACCTGACAGTACTGACTTCGACAATACTCGGAAGTTCCGACTTTAAACGAAGCTAAGCTTTCAGTTTCTCCCGTGTTCATGACTTCTTAGTCGACTTTTAGGGGTAATACTCACTTGTTGATGCATTGATTTTCGATTTGTACAAGATTAGCTCTTAAGTTTGACCGCCAAAGAAGACCAGTCTGTGTGCAATATCGGATGCCGGTCATTACAAGTTGCAATTTTGAGCGATGTGGCTACGTCATCAGAATAGGATGCAGCAGGTATGGTCAATATCTTGACAAAGAGCAACATACTTGATTCACACACCAAAAGATATGGTAATATCATTATCATGCCATATTTCTAAAGGCCCCCATACACGGTCAAAANAAATAAAACTAATAAGTATTTCTATTCTAATAAATAAAACTAATAAGTATTTCTATTCTAATAAATAAAACTAATAAGTATTTCTATTCTAATAAATAAAACTAATAAGTATTTCTATTCTAATAAATAAAACTAATAAGTATTTCTATTCTAATAAATAAAACTAATAAGTATTTCTATTCTAATAAATAAAACTAATAAGTATTTCTATTCTAATAAATAAAACTAATAAGTATTTCTATTCTAATAAATAAAACTAATAAGTATTTCTATTCTAATAAATAAAACTAATAAGTATTTCTATTCTAATAAATAAAACTAATAAGTATTTCTATTCTAATAAATAAAACTAATAAGTATTTCTATTCTAATAAATAAAACTAATAAGTATTTCTATTCTAATAAATAAAACTAATAAGTATTTCTATTCTAATAAATAAAACTAATAAGTATTTCTATTCTAATAAATAAAACTAATAAGTATTTCTATTCTAATAAATAAAACTAATAAGTATTTCTATTCTAATAAATAAAACTAATAAGTATTTCTATTCTAATAAATAAAACTAATAAGTATTTCTATTCTAATAAATAAAACTAATAAGTATTTCTATTCTAATAAATAAAACTAATAAGTATTTCTATTCTAATAAATAAAACTAATAAGTATTTCTATTCTAATAAATAAAACTAATAAGTATTTCTATTCTAATAAATAAAACTAATAAGTATTTCTATTCTAATAAATAAAACTAATAAGTATTTCTATTCTAATAAATAAAACTAATAAGTATTTCTATTCTAATAAATAAAACTAATAAGTATTTCTATTCTAATAAATAAAACTAATAAGTATTTCTATTCTAATAAATAAAACTAATAAGTATTTCTATTCTAATAAATAAAACTAATAAGTATTTCTATTCTAATAAATAAAACTAATAAGTATTTCTATTCTAATAAATAAAACTAATAAGTATTTCTATTCTAATAAATAAAACTAATAAGTATTTCTATTCTAATAAATAAAACTAATAAGTATTTCTATTCTAATAAATAAAACTAATAAGTATTTCTATTCTAATAAATAAAACTAATAAGTATTTCTATTCTAATAAATAAAACTAATAAGTATTTCTATTCTAATAAATAAAACTAATAAGTATTTCTATTCTAATAAATAAAACTAATAAGTATTTCTATTCTAATAAATAAAACTAATAAGTATTTCTATTCTAATAAATAAAACTAATAAGTATTTCTATTCTAATAAATAAAACTAATAAGTATTTCTATTCTAATAAATAAAACTAATAAGTATTTCTATTCTAATAAATAAAACTAATAAGTATTTCTATTCTAATAAATAAAACTAATAAGTATTTCTATTCTAATAAATAAAACTAATAAGTATTTCTATTCTAATAAATAAAACTAATAAGTATTTCTATTCTAATAAATAAAACTAATAAGTATTTCTATTCTAATAAATAAAACTAATAAGTATTTCTATTCTAATAAATAAAACTAATAAGTATTTCTATTCTAATAAATAAAACTAATAAGTATTTCTATTCTAATAAATAAAACTAATAAGTATTTCTATTCTAATAAATAAAACTAATAAGTATTTCTATTCTAATAAAATAAACTAATAAGTATTTCTATTCTAATAAATAAAACTAATAAGTATTTCTATTCTAATAAATAAAACTAATTAATAAGTATTTCTTTTAATTTTAATGACGATATACCTCAAGGAAGTTCATTTCCAGCATGGACCAAGTAAATAAACAAAACACTTTTGTTTGTTTTTGAACAGTTAAAATAAAGTTTGTTGTTAACTAGTGAGAAGGTGATTGCAAATGAATGCAAGTTTATAAATAATTAAAAATATAGCGTGTATCACACCGAATTGAACTTACTTTTGTTTGTTTTTCAACAGTTAAAATAAATTATGTTGTTAGCTAGTGAGAATGTGTTATTAAGTATTTAACGATTATAATTATCATAAGTAATTATTATAGAATTAATTAATATTCTAAGAGTTTAGAAACGTTAGGCGCAATAGTTGTTTCCACGGATTTACCGGGTGAATTTCCAAGTGAAAAAGTAAATTGCGAAATGTTTGAAAATTTGAGGAAACATTTGAGCAAAAGAGTGTCGGAATTTTTAAACGTGAACCCGGCAGATGAAGACAAAGCGTTGGCCACGTGGGAAAGTAAAGTAGGTTATGCTATTTACGCGTCCGGTTCCTTTATGAGTATTCATCCAGGAAATATCTTTTTCTTTTTCACTTACAATTTTTTCAGTTTAGTAGCACCAATTATAACGTATTTTTTGATGGCGTACACTTTATTTTTTTATCCCGGTGACTTTTCCAATATTATTTCTCTGATTCATATAGGCATGCTTTTGTTAATCGTTACTGCCGTCCATATTCATATGTTGTTTAATCGCGAATCCGGAGTTAAATTCACAGAGACTATTGTACATCTGGAACTTACAGGAACGCGCCGTAAACCTAAGGACTCGTTTGAAAGAGAAAGAATAAGGTTAATTTTCACTAAGTTCTGGCCCCCTTTTTATTGGTTTATCTGGTTGCTATATGCCATCAGCCAACCTGCATACCAATACTTCATCAAATCGAGAGCCTTCGTTCTGCCGTTTGAACTATGGTTCCCGTTTGACACTCACAATAAGTTAGGGTTCCTGGGAGCTTTTCTTTTCGAATTGTTTGTAATCAACTGTTATTGCGTTCAGGCCATTACATGTATCCCCGCATTATTGTATATGTGCAACACTATAACAGACGAGTACTTGATGTTAATAGAATCTCTTAAAACGTTGCACCAAGACACGGTGTCCGAGTTCAAGACTACAGGAGAAGGACGAGACTATAAACCTACGATATCTTCTTTCGACTTCTATAGAGATGCAAAGTTCCTCGAATGTTTGAGAAGAAGATATAACCGAATCATCCTCCATCATCTGACCGTTATCAGGTTAATATTTTCTGTTTGCAGTCTAGGGCGAAAGTTAATAACCGGCGGCGCGGCTTGCGGGTGACCCGCTCACGGAACCAACACTGTTGGTCCGCCCCTCATATAGCAGAATTAACCAATAATAATCATAGTTTTAGCCAAACCAGTAAACCACTTGTCACTTTCATCCAATCGTCGCTTTTTCATCAACTGCCAATCATAATCATTAATCAGTTATCATAATCCAATCATTACTTATAATCGGCCAAGTTGGCTAACACTTATCATCGGCACAACTGGCGGAAACTTTCAGTTCTGTGTGAGTGGACCAACATATTATGCATCTGTCGAAATTTTCTCTAAAAGTTATTTGGGGTTGTGCAGGTTAATGTTACTAATTTTGATGAAATTACGCCGATCAGCCACACACATACAATGCCAATACGTGTATTGACAACAAAAAATCATTTTTCGGCGAAAAGTTACTCGTCACTCTTCATAAAATTTCCTGCTTGTTTTTAAATGAAGATTATGTACCGAGTACCCAAAACAGTACAAATTTCTAAAATCGAACAAGAGGAAACAGGTCCAAATTTCGACAATTCTGAAAAAAATTATTCTTTTTTAGATTCCATTCAAAATTTCTTTTTCGCATGAAAATGTCGAAAATCGAATTTCAAAAATTCTCCCCCTCCCACCGCCATTAATGAAAAGTAAAATTTGCCTCTTCTAAAAATTAGGAGTCGATAGAAGTCTCGTTANGTTTAGAAACGTTAGGCGCAATAGTTGTTTCCACGGATTTACCGGGTGAATTTCCAAGTGAAAAAGTAAATTGCGAAATGTTTGAAAATTTGAGGAAACATTTGAGCAAAAGAGTGTCGGAATTTTTAAACGTGAACCCGGCAGATGAAGACAAAGCGTTGGCCACGTGGGAAAGTAAAGTAGGTTATGCTATTTACGCGTCCGGTTCCTTTATGAGTATTCATCCAGGAAATATCTTTTTCTTTTTCACTTACAATTTTTTCAGTTTAGTAGCACCAATTATAACGTATTTTTTGATGGCGTACACTTTATTTTTTTATCCCGGTGACTTTTCCAATATTATTTCTCTGATTCATATAGGCATGCTTTTGTTAATCGTTACTGCCGTCCATATTCATATGTTGTTTAATCGCGAATACGGAGTTAAATTCACAGAGACTATTGTACATCTGGAACTTTTTTAAGTTCCTAAGGACTCCTAAGGAAAACCTAAGGACTCGTTTAAAAGAGAAAGAATAAGGTTAATTTTCACTAAGTTCTGGCCCCCTTTTTATTGGTTTATCTGGTTGCTATATGCCATCAGCCAACCTGCATACCAATACTTCATCAAATCGAGAGCCTTCGTTCTGCCGTTTGAACTATGGTTCCCGTTTGACACTCACAATAAGTTAGGGTTCCTGGGAGCTTTTCTTTTCGAATTGTTTGTAATCAACTGTTATTGCGTTCAGGCCATTACATGTATCCCCGCATTATTGTATATGTGCAACACTATAACAGACGAGTACTTGATGTTAATAGAATCTCTTAAAACGTTGCACCAAGACACGGTGTCCGAGTTCAAGACTACAGGAGAAGGACGAGACTATAAACCTACGATATCTTCTTTCGACTTCTATAGAGATGCAAAGTTCCTCGAATGTTTGAGAAGAAGATATAACCGAATCATCCTCCATCATCTGAACGTTATCAGGTTAATATTTTCTGTTTGCAGTCTAGGGCGAAAGTTAATAACCGGCGGCGCGGCTTGCGGGTGACCCGCTCAAGGAACCAACACTGTTGGTCCGCCCCTCATATAGCAGAATTAACCAATAATAATCATAGTTTTAGCCAAACCAGTAAACCACTTGTCACTTTCATCCAATTGTCGCTTTTTCATCAACTGCCAATCATAATCATTAATCAGTTATCATAATCCAATCATTACTTATAATCGGCCAAGTTGGCTAACACTTATCATCGGCACAACTGGCGGAAACTTTCAGTTCTGTGTGAGTGGACCAACATATTATGCATCTGTCGAAATTTTCTCTAAAAGTTATTTGGGGTTGTGCAGGTTAATGTTACTAATTTTGATGAAATTACGCCGATCAGCCACACACATACAATGCCAATACGTGTATTGACAACAAAAAATCATTTTTCGGCGAAAAGTTACTCGTCACTCTTCATAAAATTTCCTGCTTGTTTTTAAATGAAGATTATGTACCGAGTACCCAAAACAGTACAAATTTCTAAAATCGAACAAGAGGAAACAGGTCCAAATTTCGACAATTCTGAAAAAAATTATTCTTTTTTAGATTCCATTCAAAATTTCTTTTTCGCATGAAAATGTCGAAAATCGAATTTCAAAAATTCTCCCCCTCCCACCGCCATTAATGAAAAGTAAAATTTGCCTCTTCTAAAAATTAGGAGTCGATAGAAGTCTCGTTAAGTTCATTAAATATTGTGGAATTGCTTTTTTTCGATTAAAACATTATGAAAGCTTTAACAGGGGAAATCTTATTTGTTGAAAAAATTAAACATGCATATTGCTTCCGAGCTTACCGAAGGTAACGGAATTTCCGATTTCAAAATTTCGAAGACATAAATCCGTTTCAGACATCAGGGAACATTTTTGGTTCCGTGTTCGTTGGTCGCTCAATTTTTGCGAACCATTAGTCACCCATCTTATTTCAGAATTTTAGGATATCAATATAGGTGGGTAAAACGTGAAAGAGTACCTCATTTTATTATTCTTTTTTATTATCATGCATGTTTTAGAATGTTTGAGGATTTGCAAGCGTGCGCTGGAGTGCCCTTCACTATGATATTGGGCATGGGAAGTGTAATAATCGCTCTTGGCATTAGTCTTATCATATCAGTGAGCATTTCTTTCTTTTGGTATAAGTAGCTTAATTTATTCGTCATCGTTTGAGCTTATCCTTTATTTTTTAATTTAATATTACAATTCGTATAAGTTTATTTTAATTTTTTTCAGGATTATGGTGATTTTTCTTTAAAAATTATCTTCGCTATTATAATTGTATTGAACTTGGCAGGCGCAGGAATAATATGCTGCCTTCCCCAACGACTGACTGATTTGGTAAAATATTTAAATAAAAATCTTTATTTTCGTTTTACATCGCTAAATCTTGGTTTCCTAGTTAGTTTTCCTAGAGTAGTTTTGATTTGAGAAGATGTGCAGCTGAAAAGTACGCTGTCTAAATTATTTAATTTACTTAATCCAATAAACGTTTTAAGTGAAACATAAATAAATATAAGCATCAAAATTTACCCGCATTTTAATTACCATAATATATCATTTATATGTATCAGGGTGAAACTTTGAGAGAGGAGCTATACTTCACTAACTGGTACGATTGGCCTGAAGATATGAAGAGATCTCTCAGGATCATGTTGGCCAGGACTCTGGAACATCTTGCACTCACCTCGGCTTTCTTCGATATTAAACCAAACTTCGACACATATGCAACTGTAGGTATCAACCAAATCATTCTCGGTGAACAAACACTGGGTGTAAAGTTGTACAACCTGAGATCGTACATCAGTACACGCTTAAGTACGACTTTGCTGCTTAGCTGTACAACTTCATCTTATATCAGCCATCTTCTTTGTCCTTTTACTTCAAAATTGAGCATAGGAAGTTAATACATTACATGTATTAACCATTGATTATTACATGTATTAAAAATTGAGCATTGAGCGCTTATCTCGTGGCTGTATGGCTGCATAAGGCTCATTAAAAAAAATAAATAAATAAATAAAAATACGGAGTGAAATGGTGGGTTGACTCCAAGTGGCAATCCCAGCAAGAGAGAATTTAGTAGTTGGACCAAACATCCTCCAGATATGACTTCACTTGCAGTGTATGCTTACGCTTACCCATGAGCCTCTTTCACGCACGAAGGTCAGGGAGGGGGGGGGCTAGCGTCTGCATCCACATTTAACAGTGGGTCCGGGTCCGCATTGTCCTTTTTCACGGAGCGGGCCTAATGGACGCAAAGATGGGGTGCGGAGAGCTGTTAACAGAACGGTGGAGAGTGATCATGATCATGTCCAGCTCATGTTAGTGGGCATTGTGATTTCCATGATCCTGAGTACAGAATTAGTGAGTTCACCAAAAATCCTATTGATGTTAGCAGTTTGTCATTTAATTGACAAATATTTCTCTAAATAAAAGAGGTCACCTGTCAAGGGACAAACCAACATAAACTTGATTTTTGGTACACTAACTAATTTTTTACTCAGGATCATTAATATTACCGTGTCCAGTGTCCACCAACATGGTGTGATATTGTTTCTCCCCACCGATCTTTCTTTTTAACACCTTACGGGCAAGTTAAGTCCCGTGGACTCAAGGCGGAGATACACATGCCTGTGGCTTGAACAAAAATATGCCAGGTACTTACACATGCAAGCTCCTTGCACGTGGATATGTAAAATGGCATGTCTGTAGCTGGCTAGCAAACATATAAAGACAATAAAAATCCTTAGCATGCCAGTTACTGGCAAATACCCTCATTTGGCATGCAAGCTTCTTCCCCAATTTGACGGCATGTGTATCTCCGCCTTAACTTTGCCGACCACATATTCTTTGAGGACACCAAAAAATTAACTCATGCTTCAATAATAACTTAATTAATAACAATAATTAACTTATGCACGCAATCACCCGAACTATATCAGTTTCTCGTTATACATAAAAAAATACTTTTTAATTAAATAAAAATAATCATTGGTTATTTTATGTTTTGTTTATTTTAGATGATTAATTCAGCGTATTCATTCATGAACGTCTTGTTAGCCTTCTCATCCAAATAACCGGCTCATCAAACTTTGAAATCCAGACATTAATTTACTTTCATTGCAATTTTAGTGACATAATAGTTATTTATGCAACTAGTGCTTCACTTTGCTGCACTCAAGATAAATATTTACGCACGAGCCGCAGGCGAGGGCGGAAAGGTTTCTCGAGTGCAGCAAAGACACGTAAACCACTTGTCACTTTCATCCAATTGTCGCTTTTTCATCAACTGCCAATCATAATCATTAATCAGTTATCATAATCCAATCATTACTTATAATCGGCCAAGTTGGCTAACACTTATCATCGGCACAACTGGCGGAAACTTTCAGTTCTGTGTGAGTGGACCAACATATTATGCATCTGTCGAAATTTTCTCTAAAAGTTATTTGGGGTTGTGCAGGTTAATGTTACTAATTTTGATGAAATTACGCCGATCAGCCACACACATACAATGCCAATACGTGTATTGACAACAAAAAATCATTTTTCGGCGAAAAGTTACTCGTCACTCTTCATAAAATTTCCTGCTTGTTTTTAAATGAAGATTATGTACCGAGTACCCAAAACAGTACAAATTTCTAAAATCGAACAAGAGGAAACAGGTCCAAATTTCGACAATTCTGAAAAAAATTATTCTTTTTTAGATTCCATTCAAAATTTCTTTTTCGCATGAAAATGTCGAAAATCGAATTTCAAAAATTCTCCCCCTCCCACCGCCATTAATGAAAAGTAAAATTTGCCTCTTCTAAAAATTAGGAGTCGATAGAAGTCTCGTTAAGTTCATTAAATATTGTGGAATTGCTCTTTTCGATTAAAACATTATGAAAGCTTTAACAGGGGAAATCTTATTTGTTGAAAAAATTAAACATGCATATTGCTTCCGAGCTTACCGAAGGTAACGGAATTTCCGATTTCAAAATTTCGAAGACATAAATCCGTTTCAGACATCAGGGAACATTTTTGGTTCCGTGTTCGTTGGTCGCTCAATTTTTGCGAACCATTAGTCACCCATCTTATTTCAGAATTTTAGGATATCAATATAGGTGGGTAAAACGTGAAAGAGTACCTCATTTTATTATTCTTTTTTATTATCATGCATGTTTTAGAATGTTTGAGGATTTGCAAGCGTGCGCTGGAGTGCCCTTCACTATGATATTGGGCATGGGAAGTGTAATAATCGCTCTTGGCATTAGTCTTATCATATCAGTGAGCATTTCTTTCTTTTGGTATAAGTAGCTTAATTTATTCGTCATCGTTTGAGCTTATCCTTTATTTTTTAATTTAATATTACAATTCGTATAAGTTTATTTTAATTTTTTTCAGGATTATGGTGATTTTTCTTTAAAAATTATCTTCGCTATTATAATTGTATTGAACTTGGCAGGCGCAGGAATAATATGCTGCCTTCCCCAACGACTGACTGATTTGGTAAAATATTTAAATAAAAATCTTTATTTTCGTTTTACATCGCTAAATCTTGGTTTCCTAGTTAGTTTTCCTAGAGTAGTTTTGATTTGAGAAGATGTGCAGCTGAAAAGTACGCTGTCTAAATTATTTAATTTACTTAATCCAATAAACGTTTTGAGTGAAACATAAATAAATATATGCATCAAAATTTACCCGCATTTTAATTACCATAATATATCATTTATATGTATCAGGGTGAAACTTTGAGAGAGGAGCTATACTTCACTAACTGGTACGATTGGCCTGAAGATATGAAGAGATCTCTTAGGATCATGTTGGCCAGGACTCTGGAACCTCTTGCACTCACCTCGGCTTTCTTCGATATTAAACCAAACTTCGACACATATGCAACTGTAGGTATCAACCAAATCATTCTCGGTGAACAAACACTGGGTGTAAAGTTGTACAACCTGAGATCGTACATCAGTACACGCTTAAGTACGACTTTGCTGCTTAGCTGTACAACTTCATCTTATATCAGCCATCTTCTTTGTCCTTTTACTTCAAAATTGAGCAT
>KZ651808.1:98602-117813 GCA_001010745.2 Gerris buenoi
TTTTTTATTTTTAAAAAAAAAAAAATTGTTTGGTGGACAGTGCCCCAAATTTAGAGCAACAATTGATTTCTCGATTACGTCTCAGGGTACTATTTATATGAACATTTAATTCGAATTTCATCTTAACCAGTCCAGTACTATAGGCTTCACGCGTATGCACAGACTTAAATAAAACAAATTATGCTAGCGCTCCATTAAAACGTGAACATCTATCACAATATGAAAGCTTAATATCCATATTTTATTAAAATCGGACGAGTAATTTTTAAGATATATCTTGGTTCGCCAAATTGAGCGACAAACAGACATACACGAAACCGAAAATGTTCTCTCATGTCTTAAACGGATTTCTGTCCGTAGCGTCTGCCCTATCAAGTTGTGACGTAAGCAAAGCTAATCGCATAATAACACAAATGCTTCGTTTTACCTGTCAGGTATAACGCAACATGTATGGTCGAATGGTCGGCTAAAGTTAGTATTAAACATGATTTAAAATTAAATGACACCAAAACTCTTTTAAGCTTTTGGTTAAGAATTTAATAAATTGGATCACTTTGCTCTAACGGAAAAATTAATGTTTTATATCAGCAATTTAAACTTCAAAGTCAGCTGTAATTGTTCTTGCTTTTCTCTCTATTTATTCTGATAAACATGTAAAGATTTTTTTTTTTTTTTTGCATAATGTCAGCATATTTTATTGTTCTCATAAATAAATTTAAATGCTTATTGATAGTAGGGGTCTAAAGGAAAAAATTAAAAAGCTCACTTTTGCAATTTGTCGACCCCTCTTTGGGTCATCTTCAAGCTGAAAACAACATTTATTGTCAATATCTTCATTAATGTTGTTATATTTTGTAACATATTACATAATTAAATTGCTTTCTATATGTGCCTTACTAGAAGATTACTATTCCATCCTATTATTGCTTAAAAAAATCTTTTATTCTAACCAAGATGGTTATTGTCAATCTGAAATAATTAATTTCTCTTATATGTGTAGTTCATGTTAAATATCCGGCACTTCTTTAGATTGTTACTCCCCTTATAAATAACACAGAAGGGAGTAACAATATAAACAAGCTGTACGGAATGTTCTTCTTTAGACTGTTACTTAACTTACAAAAACAGATGAGTGATATTCCTTTGTTCCAAAATGCATTGGATAAAACATCCCTTTGTCTTAATAGTTATTTTGTCAGAGTCATTTATATTCTAAAAAAAAGAGGGAGTAACAATTTAAAGAAGTATCAATTATGATTGAGGTTCTTTTGGATATTCTATGATGAATTCAAATGTAGATTTACCTGTTTAAGATAGTGAAATCATTAACACCTCTAATGACAAAAATGCAGTCAAAACTTTTAAAATTACCACCTAGAAACTGTTGCACAGCCCATTTAAAATTAGCATGGCTCATAGCTTCCTCGCATCCTATCACGTACTTTGATTTTATGCTTTAAATTGAGTTTATGCTTTTACAAACCATTATTGTCTAATTGGTTCCCCTGTTCTTTTTTTTTTAATCTGTAAAAAATTTGTTGATTTTAATATGAGTTTATGTATCAATTTAGCAAACGTTAAAGAGCGCAGACGGTTCAAATTAATCTGGGGCTATCTCCGGGTTACTTTCGATAAACTATAAAAGTTTCAAACAAATCAGATAAGTACTTTAGAAGCTATATGTTTAAATAAATGTATGTTTGTGCGCATGTGGAAGAGAAACAAATGGGGAGAAAGTTGAAACTTATATGGGACCAACAATGAGCTTATTATGACCTACCATATAAATTTCATCAAAATCGGACGTGTAGTTTTTAAAATATGTTGGTTCGCAAAAAGCGACAGACCGACAGAAAGACACGGAACCAAAAATGTTCCCTAATGTCAACGGATTTCGTTCTTGGAATATTTGAAATCGGAGACCAAATAGTTATTTATGCACCTAGGGAGTAAAGTAAGCCATTATTCCCTGAGCGAAAAAGTTGGTTCTTGAGGTGAAGCCGAAGGAACCATGGTCCTTAAATCCCAAGGCGAAGCCGAGGGAATTAGAGTTTTTGATAACTCTAAGAGAGAGATAATTATCGTGAGGGGAATAATCCCACTTTACTTTCGAGGTACATACATTATTTTATCTCCAGTTGGGAGAAATTACACATTGTCCACATGTCCATTTCAAAGTTTTTATTATTTTAATAAATACCAATAATTATTAGCATTTTTAATAGCATAGATTAAGAGATTCAATACTAAAAACAAATAAGAATTGTAATTAAACTCAAATAGAAGGTTATTTAGATGCAGGTTATAAACAATGATAAAGAAGGCCGAAAAAGCAATGTCGCCAACCTGATTTCAACAACTTCATTACATTAGCCATTTATTCTCTACTATTTATAAAATAATTAAGTTGGCAGTACTTACTTATTCGCCCTACTTTTTACTTTTTCTCCCTACTTTTTGAGTTCAGGGAAGAAAAGACCTACTTTAGTCCTTTTAAACAAATCCAAAATCATAACTTTTTCTCCCTACTGGAGATAAAAAATATTTTCGTTCTTCAAAACGATCACATAGCTTCCATACCTTCGGTAAGCTCGGAATCAAAACTTTTCCTTGTTTTATATATATGTGTGTATATTAATTTATTTGTTAACCTTTACTATTCAATTAAAATTAATGGACCATGTTATAAATAATGATAATAAATTTAATAAAGTTAAGTGTAAATAAATTGCGTAGAAGGAGAGCAAAGGGACTTATCTAGGGACAGTTTAAGGGCTTTATCAATGTGCCATCGTGGTAAGGGTGTAAGAGCTTTATCAATGTGCCATTGTGGAAAGGGTGTAAGGATTTAAGGTGGCACACCTACACAATGCCCCCCCCCCGTGTTTTATTAACAACAAAAATTTATAGAGGTAACCCTTAGCAACAAGTCTTTCAAGACCTATGCCGTTTAGATTTCATGAAAAGCCTCCTAACCACCGCTACACAAAGTACAGGCAGTTTTAAGTTAAGAATCCAAAAGAATAAAACACCCTTTAGATTGTTTGGCGAATTGTAAGTTATATAATATAGAAAGAAAAAGTCGGATTTAAGGGCGTCTCGGAACTTTCCATACAAAACATATATCGGCTCTTCTTTAGATTATTGCTTCCCTTATAAAGAAGATGACCTTAGAGAGTGTCAACATTTTTCTTAACAATAATATATCGTAATTATAACTAACGCCTACAATATCTATCGCCCATCAACACTAAAATAATCATTTTGTATGCGGCATTTAGCCATGTCTACTGTCCATTCACTAGCTCC
The DNA here is from genome assembly GCA_001010745.2 of Gerris buenoi. NCBI lineage: Eukaryota > Metazoa > Arthropoda > Insecta > Hemiptera > Gerridae > Gerris > Gerris buenoi. The sequence continues at coordinate 101,912 of KZ651808.1, forward strand.
TGACTGACTGATTAAATAACAGAATAGCTGACTTAATGATTGTATGGCTGATTAACTGACAGAATAGCTGACTCACGGACTCATGATGATTTCTCTATAGAAGCACTGATCCTATATTGACCATGAACTTTCGTCGGTAATTGGTCTCTCTTAGTCCTTCTGCTCGCTAAGAAATTCATTTACGACCAGCCATCGTTTATTAAGATGGCTTCCGGAAACAATTTTACTAGAACCTTGGATTTTGGAAAGTTTCCTATCATAAGCTACTATACTTCAGTTAAGCGTTTTACAGCCGTCCATTGTTAATTTAATAAATCTACCTAAATAACGTAATTATCAACACTTATATAAAATGTTGAAAGAAACTTATTATATTTTATATGAAAATTTCTATAATGATAATGATGTCTGATAAGAAGGGATTTTCTTAAATTTAATCCCTAAGGAGGCGGGGGAGAAGGATCGAAGTAAAAAAGGAAGGGGGAATTGAGCCCTGAATTTATGATGTTAAGAAAGATAATAATAATAATAATAATAATAAGGAAAGGGCTTCGCATTAGAATGTAAGCATATATTAATAAATAATAGTTCCAATTTCAACCCATGGATGCTATGAGACGCCGAAGATAGGGGGGTACAGAAAGAAAAAAAATCTGTTTTCCTCGTAAAGTTAACTTTTTAAAACGATTTTCCTGTAATCGACATCAATTACTTATAAGGAATTTAAGCAATTATATTTCTGATCCATGGAGGGGATTAAGGATACTTTATTGAGGCATCGAGATATGCTCAGCAAAATAATTTAAAATATTTCTTGACATTAGTTTAATAACGCGGCAAATTAAAGAAAGTAGATTAAAAATAATGAATTCCGTAGCGAATCACAGGAATCCAGCTAGTATTGTATGAAGATATTAAGTGAACACTTAACACTCCTTCACACATCAACATGGCTTACTAATACTTTCAACTCACCACAGTTCACCAGGAGTCCACTAAAACACCTCACTTCGGGCCTGAAGGTCAACACTCTACTTTCAGGTCCCAAAAACGACCTGGTCACCAACTTCCAGGACCATTTATCAATCACTCAACAATGTCCTGGTCACCAACATCCATGACCATCACTTAATAACGACCTGGTCAAAAACTGCCTTGGTCAATTCCCAATAACTACGCTACTATCACCCATCATCCGTACTTAAGGTCTTTCCTCCTTTCTGCAAAAACACAGGAGAATTCACCTCCAGCTCCAAGTCACAAACCATCCATTACAATCACTACTCTACTTGGCTACTTCCTCCTTCGAAAATCTACCTGTTCACAGGTGCTTTCTCTCAAAGAAGGGGAGTCTGCAATAGGAAACCCAAGTTTATAATATTATAGAAAAGCAGTGTTAGATCTTAGGCTAGCAAAGGCTTGAATTTCTATCTAGCGGTGCTCTTCCCCACCAATAATCTCACAGATTGACTAATCCCAGCATAGAGTCACACGAGGAGTCTGATCTTAGCTCTGGAGGTTTACACTTCATATATCAAAGCATACACATATAAATATACTAATGAATATATCAAACACATAACCATCACTTTATTCACTCACCAAATCCCCGTAACATAAGAATATTAATAAACTTATGACTCATTAAAGGTTTATTTTGATTAAAGAATCTCCTGAGTTATTTTAGTTCTGCTGGAGTTCCTTAAATTATAAGTGCCTACGTTCTAAAGGTTATTTTAATTGAAGAATCTCCTGAGTTGCTTTATTACTGCGAGAGTTCCAAATTATAAATTTTAACGGTTTATTTTAATTAAATAATCTCCTAGTTTCTTCATTTCTGCTAAAGTTCCTTAAACTAGCTTTGTCTATAAGCTTAAACATTTTAAATTTATTAATTTAAATTATTCCTGTCAAAAAGTTTTGAGTTCGATTTCGGCTGGAGTTCCTCAGTTTATAAGTTATTTCTTCTGCAGCACTTTAAATAAAAATACACTGTTAATTTCTTGCTAATAGCTTATTGCCTTACCTATTCAGTGTACTACTACACTATTCAGTATCTAAACTTCATGAGATAATTAATAACAATACCAGAAAATTATAAGTATAATGAACAAGTATAAGACAATGATAAATTAAGGAATCATAACATAATGTCTATTGTACTGTTTCTAAAGCCGTATATTATATTTCTTACTTTAATTATATATATATTTATATAAATTACATACGTAAAATAAAATATATAGTTATTGTTTGGGAAACATGTGGGAGGACAGGAGAAAAAAAAAGGATTTTTCCTAAATAGTTAAATGTGTCAATATGATTACGGTACATACTTTTAGTTATTAGAGGTTTTTTTCGGGGTTTAGCCCCAAGACAAAGGGAGAACCCAGAGAAATGATAAAATAAATGAAATATTACTGAATACGGTCTAAAGTTGGTTATTTTCAATTGGTGTGAGAGAGACACGCGGCAATAAGTATTTTTTAATACCTTCTATTGTTTGGGAGTTTTTTTTTTTATTTCTGTTTCGTTGGGAAGAAATAATGCATTGTTCTAAGATGTAATTTTTTTTTTGTCTTAAGAGTCCTAGGTACCAAGCTGTACCTAGTTTCAATGAAATAAAGGTGACGTCATAACTTTATACAGACACACACATACACACACACACACACACACATATATATATATATATATATATATTTAAAAAAATGAGCCAATAAAAAAAAATAGGATTTCTTATCTTACTATTATTTTAAATTTCTTTAACCATATTAATTAAAGTTGATAAAGATCAGCTGATATCTTAATATTACTTCTGGTCTTGCTGCATAGTTTTTTTTTTTGTTTGTTTTTTTATTGTATGTTGTTTTATTTTCTATAGTTTATCTCTTTAGAGAAAATTTCGACGCTACTCATTCACAACAATTAAAAGTGAAAGTTTGGATTTTCAATTGAAAATAAAGAATACATTCTTAAAGGAGTAATAAGACAAGAAATACATTAATAAAAGATAATATGATCAAATTAGGAGGCAAAAAAATGCTGAATGAGTAATCAAATATTACTTACTCAAGAGGAGACAAAGGAGATAATATATTGCTGAATGAGTAATGGATTATCGCTTGCTCAAGAGGAGGCAAAATGTTGCTGAATGAGTAATTAAGTATTACTTGCTCAAGAGGAGGCAAAATATTGCTGAATAAGTAATTGATTATTAATTTATAAAGAGGAGGCAATATATTGTTGAATGAGTAATCCAGTAGGTATTACCTTCCTCAAGAGGTGGCAAAATATTCCTGAATGATTTAATACGTAGACACATATAATTTGAGGAACTCTAACAGAAGTAAAATAACTCAGGAGATTCTTCAATTATTAAAATAAACCTTTAAAACGTAGACTCTTATAATTTAAGGAACTCTAGTAGAAATGAAGTAACTTAGGAGATTCTTCAATTAAAATAAACCTTTACGTAGATAATTATAATTTAAGGAACTCTAGCAGAAGTAAAATAACTCAGGAGATTCTTCAATTAACATAATCTATTATACGTAGATAATTATAATTTGGAACTCTAGCAGAAATAAAGTAACTCAGGAGATTCTTCAATTAAAATAAACCTTTTAAACGTAGATACTTATAATTAAAAGAACTCTAAAGAAATAAAATAACTCATGAGATTCTTTAATAGAAATAAACCTTTAAAACGTAGACTTATAATTTAAGGAACTCTAGCTAAAGTAAAGTAACTCAGGAGATTTTTTAATTGAAATAAACCTTTAAAACATGGACAAATATAATTTAAGGAACTCTAACTAAAATAAAGTTTCTCAGGAGATTCTTTAATTAAAATAAACGTTTAAAACGTAGACACTTATAATTAAAAGAACCCTAGCAGAAGTAAAGTAACTCAGGAGATTCTTCAATTAAAATAAACAACGTAGATACTTGTAATTAAAGGAACTCTAGCAGAAGTGAAGTAACTCAGGAGATTCTTTAATCAAAAAGAACCTTGAAATTCTGATATACTTATAAACCAAAATAACTCTAGCTGAAATAAACAAACGCAGAAAGAAACTTTTAGAACTACGGAAGTATAGTTGTCTATAGTATGACTCTATAGCAGATCATACTCGTAATGAGGAACTGAAAGAATATAAATGTAATTGATTATTATAATTTGGCATGAGTGATAAAATATATAATAAATTGTTTATCAAATGCCTTGAAGACAGGTATATAGGAAGATATATATATTCGAAATAAAGTAATTACTTTGGCAAAATACCAATTGTTAATTCCTATATTGTACATAATGGTATTTATGTATGTGAACTAACTATTTCTTTGTTAACAATACGTAACTTTATATATTTTTAAAACGATGACTTTCAGTGATGACTTGGAATGTATTTGTATTCAATATGCGTCCTGTTTTATAAATTGTTGATAGGAAAGCGTTTTTCACGGCAAATAAAGGATGTAGCAGAAGAAATTTGGCCAAATTTTTAAGGGCTTTTGAGTTGATCACATGAGCTTTATGCATGCCAAGATGTATGGACCCAGTTTCACAGTAATAAATAAACCAAACACCCACTTAGCTGAGAAAAACCAACTACCCCCGACTGCAATTCATCACTTGTAAAGCTCCAAATATACGACCTTAAACACGTCTTTTTGATAAGCTAGGCACTTCGTATATAACTCGACCAATAACTTAAGTGGGAAATACACACAATACTGAAGAAACTTCTCAAAATATCACATTCTAAATGTGAAAACACGGTTATAAAAACACTTTAATGACTGAATTTTGCTACGTTNTGTGCCAATTTGGAAGAGAAATTAAAGAAACAGTGTATAACAATGGGATAATTATGTTGTACCATCTAAATTTCATTAATATCGGAGTATCAGTTTTCAAGGTATGTAGGTTCGCAAAAATTGCCGACAGACAGGCACGGAACCAATAAGTGTCCTTGTTACACAAAAAAAATGATTAGATTTTCGGAACGATCACATAGCTTCCTTTACATAGATAAGCTCGAAAGCTAAACTAAAATTAATTACGTAGAAAGGAAGCTATGTGGTCCTTCTGAAGAACAAAAATATTTTAGGTCTCCAATTTCAAAAATTCAAAGACAGAAATCCGTTTCAGACATCAGGAACATTTTTAGTTCCATGTCTGTTTGTCTTTATGTCGATCAATACTTGAGAGCCAACAAATATCTTTAAAACTAGATTTGAATAAAATAAGTATAGTAGGTCACAATTCACTCATTGTTGCTCCCATGTAAGTTTCAACCTTTTGCGCAAATTTGTTTCTCTTCCACATGCGCTCAAACATACATTTATTTTATATTCAAAACTCCTAGTCCAATTTTTTTTTTAAATTTGTATGGTAGGTCATAATTAGCCCATTGTAGCTCCCATGTAAGTTATAACATTACGCGCAAATTTGTTTCTCATCCACATGCACACAAACATACATCTATTTATACCCATATCTTCAAAAGTACTTATCTGATTATTATGAAATTTGGATGGTTCGTCAAAAGTAGCCCGAAGATAGCCCCAAATTAATTTCAACCGTTTGCGCTTTTGGAATTTTGCTAAATTGATACTTTATTACTTGTAAAAATAGACTGTCGCTTGATGTGGCAAATAGCTTACTCGCCCCCTATTCACGTAACTTTATTGATTTTATACTTTTACAAGCCATTATTGTCTAAATTTGTTTATTGTTTTCCCCGTTTTTTGAGTCTGTCAACTTTCTTTTGATTACATGAATTAAAGAATCAATTCAGAAAAAATTAAGAGCGCATACGTTTGAAATTTGTCTGGTGCTACCTCTGCGTGTTCTGGGCAGCACAATTACATGTAAGGACTGATTTGTTGGACAACATTTTAACTCTGTAGCTAAAAACTGTAGGAATTATGCGTGACACAGACAGACATCCAGCTAAAGACTACTCAAATTGTCTTAAAAACACCTAAAATGACTAATTCCGTTGAAATCCCGAATCCGGATATTTTGGGTGAAAACAATAATTTTCTTTTACTTAAGAAAAAGTAAAAATATAACAACTATATAGTTAAATTAGTTCAAATATAAAGTTGCTCCCGACGAAAATTTAGGTAGCGAAGAATTTTTGGACCCCATATTTAAAAATTAAGATGGTTAGTGGTAGTACCCTTTTTTATTTTTAATATATGTTTCAAGGATCCACTTAAGGGTAAATATTCAAGAAAACAGTTACTTAGGTGGCGACGTTTCGACCTATCCGGTCATTTTAGAGCCTGAAAACGTTATTTTATTTAGGCATTGAACAAAATTCTCGAAAATGACCGGATAGGTCGAAACGTCGCCACCTAAATAACTGTTTTCTTGAATATTTACCCTTAAGTGGATCCATGAAACATATATATTAAAAATTAAGCTAAAAATAATAACACAATTTATGTTGAAATTGTGCTTTAGTAAAAAAAATGTTAACATATATTATGTATTGTGTTAAATTAAAGAAAAGTTTAAATTAAAATAAGATAACTGGGTATAATACATACTAGATGGGTAAACCCATATTATGAGAACTACAATATTATGAGTACTATACACTACTTATATGAAGAAGTCAAAAGTTTTTGTGAATTAAAAAAAATAAATAAATAAAAATCTTTTTAAAAGACTACTTTTACCCCATTGTATAATTAATTATTCTAGTTTGTTTTCCCCCTTCAAACCAGTTCCTCATTTAGAATTTAAAAGGAGGGGGGGGGGGGGTAGAAAAAAAAACGATTCCACACAAAATGTTATTTAAATTCAACCTAAACCATTTTATAAATTAGATGCTGTAAATAAAAAAAATCACAAAAAAGACAGAAGAAAGAAGAGGTAAAACGGGGTAAAATTACTTTTACAAAAAAAATCTCAAAAATTACTTTTACAAACTCAAATGGAATAATTGCCTTCACAATTTTTATCTTTTTAGTCTGTTCAAAATTGACTCATCTACTTTTATACTATTTTATTTGAAAATGAGCGTAAATGGTTTAAATTTTAAAAGAAGTAAAGGTCGTTAAAGGTAACAAAGAGACAAAAAAGTTTGTTTTAAACTTCTTTTATACTCTTAAATTTATTTAATTTTTAAGTTAGTTAAATGGAGATTTTTATTTTTTTAAAAATAAGAACTAGATATTAATGCTTCCCCGTTCTTCAATTTTAAAAATAACTAGATAATAAAAAAGCTTCCTGCTCTTTAGTTTAAATAAGTACTCAGTTGAATACCTGTAATATCAATGAATAGGGAAGAGTTACGGGATCATGCTATTCATACTAATTAGTTTTAAATCATCAGGTAGGAAAGATAAATGCAATATCTTCTTGAAACTAAAAGACCTTCGTTATACAGTTTATTACCTGAATGCAAGACTGTAAATTAATTAAATTAATCTTAACTACCTCCTTACAAACCTGTGTATTAATAGATGTTGAAGAAAATATTAATTTTAATTACAATTATTATATAATTAATATTGAACATGTTAGTTTTGCTTCCGAGCTTACTGAAGGAAACGGAACCTATGTAATTGTTCTTAAGAACGCAAATTTTTAGGTCTCTGGATTTCAAAAATTCCAAAACAGAAATCCGTTTCAGACAAAGAAATCAGACATAAATCCGTTTTGTTTCTATAAGGAGAGTAAAAGTCTAAAGAAAAACATTCCGTAAACCTTCTTTAGCTTGTTACTCCCCTCTGATTTTCTTATAAGAGGAGTAACAATCTAAAGAACTGTCAAAAAATCGTGAGAAACATTCTCGTAAATGAGGCAGCGCTCCCAAATTTACACCTAAAATTAATTTTCTACATTTCGCCTCGGAGCATTTTTTTTTTTTTTTGAACTTAAATGCCAAATTTTCAAGCTTAGAAGCCCATACATGCATAATTTATAATGCGTTAATACTTTATAATATTCTTTGGTATGATCTCTTCTAACTTTTTGTAAAAAAACACAAACCATGACTTATAATATAAGCGAATTTTCAAAGAAACCTGATATGGTATAATATGGGTAAATATTGGTTTAGAATATGGATGGGTAAAAAAATAAAATTTGGTGCACTTGGCTACGAAGTCAAAATAGTATATACCCTTCAAGATGCATGTCGGAAAGCTATTTAAGATTGTAGTATTATCGTTATGTACACTTTTGTCATATTTTTTTATACGGGAAGGGTAAAATGGTAAAAACACGTTGTTATGTAAAAGATGTAAAAACACGTGCTATTTTTAACACTAAATAGTCAAAATTTGACCCCATAATTGACTCCATAAATTCTGGCCAACGAGTTCATCCTTTCTTTTGATATTAGTGACATTTTAACATTTGTTTGGATTTTTTAAGTGTATCCTAGGGTGACGATATCGCCTGGAGTGACACATACATGTATACAAATATACATACATACATAAATAAGTGTTAAATTTCAGGAATCGATTTAGAATGGTCTAAAACGGATTTCAATGGAGGAAAATTTTCAAAAATTTTGAAGCCATTGCAATAGCTTAATTTTCTTGAAAAAATTCGCTAAAAGAAAACCTAAACCTCTGTTATAGTTCAGCACTTTAAAGTTTTTTGTTTTTTAAGACAAATGTAAAAGTTAAAATTAATGAAAACAGAAGAAAGTTTTATCTTTGTTTGTCAAGTTGAAATTCTTTTAGTCAAATTTTCGGGTTGTGAAGATAAAGATTATTCAAGGGAATACCTTAGTAATGTTTCTGTTTGTATTGTATTTTTAAAGTGAATTGAACTTTCTTTTCTGAAAGAATAGGTTGTCGTTTATCCTTTTATAAAGTTTTCCTCCCAGATAGCATTATTCCAGATAGCATTATTCCATTGACACTGTTACAAAATTCATAAACCTTGTTTTAGACAATATTGGATTTTCCAGCTTTTTTGAGAAGGGGGTGAGTGTTTTAGGGGATTATATAACAGGGTAGGAGTAGGGGATGTTTTGAATTTCCTGGCCTTAAGGGGGGAAAGTTGGTATTCCAATAAATAAATTAAGGTTTGGTCTTGTTGAATTTCGTGTCCCCTCCCACCACACTTCGAATATTCAAAGCTTTTAGAAAAAATCCACAAAATGTCACTTTTTTTTGGTTTTTGATTTTTTTTTTCCGGATGGTAAATACGGCAGTTTTTTTCGTGCATAGAGCACTAAATTTCAACCTATTTGAAATAAGCTGTTTACAACGTCGAAAAAAAAAAACCAAAAACTAACAAAATAGAAAAACCTCTGAAGGGTTTGTAAAATTTACAGGGTGTTTGGGAAAATATAGGAGGGGGTTTTTTATCCGGTTTTGGGGCCCAAGAACCTAAACATTCCGGAGAAGGGTCGTGGAAAAGAGATTCAAGAAACTCTTTTCTAAGTTAAAATCCCTTTGGGATTCTATCTTTACGATACGAACGATAGAAAAGGATTTTTACTGTGAAGAAATCTTTAAAGTTCAAAATAAAAATTATTTACTCGGAAATAGCCTCACTTACCTGTAAGAGAGTCGTTTGTTTCCATTTATATTTACTTTGCCATATAAATAGAAAATATTGTGATCGCACGAAAATTCTATTTTGAGATTTTGATGGATTTACACGTTTTGAGGTCCCCTGAGCCCAAAATAGCGGTTTTTAAAAATTTCTGTCTTTAGTCTTTGGCGACGCTTGGAGCCTAAACTATTGGGCCGATTTGGACTAAATTTGGCATACATGTTCAGAAAAATCATACCCATAAGGTAAAATTGGGAAATGAATTTTCGTCTCCAACTTTGGAGACGATACATCCCAAAAACGTTTTTAAAAAAATTATTTATCAAAACATTTGACTTTATTGATTGAACAAATTATAAAATATGGTCCATTTAAATACGGATCTTAAGAGATAGCCGTTTTCTCGGGAAAAAGTCCTATTTTCGAGATATCGATAAAAATAAATCTGTTTTTTGTTGAAAATCAAAAACAAAAAGTAAAGAGTTAACTTGCTTTTGTATGTTTTTTTTTTTGTTTTTTTTTAGAAAAGTCGGCACTTCTTTAGATTGTTACACCCCTTAAAAAAAAGAGGGGAGTGACAATCTAAAGAAGGTGTAAGATATGTTATTCTTTAGACTGTTACTCCCCTTATAAAAACAGAAGTGTGATATTCTTTTGTCCCAAAGTACATTGGACTAAACATCCCTTTGTCTTAATAGTTATTTATTCAGTCATTTATATTCTAAACAAAGACATAGGGGAGTAACAATCTAAAGAAGTACTGCCAAACAGTGTGGTACATAGCTTCTTCATATCCAATTTTGTATACTTTGATGATTTTATGCTTTTGCAACCTATTTGTGTTCAAATTGCAAACACTTAACACTGAAGATGATATAAAATTTCGAAACACGTTTTTATTAATTATAATTAAAATAAAAAAATGTGGTAACAACATTGTTAAGTTATTTATTATTAAACTCTCTAGTCATAATTATGTATAATTACATTGTTCGCAATATTTTATTTATAACTTTCCAAATATATATATATAAGGTTAATATAATATATTAACCTTACAAATATTTGTGTAACGTGCCCATATAATATTCATGACGTAAGATTGAAAGAAGTCGATATAAACGTTGAATAAATCACTCTAAAAACATTTCGTGTTTTTTTCTTTTTTATATATTATCTTTTAAAGAAGGAAATAAAAAGGAGGTATTTATTTTTAGTTTTTTGTGTTTTGAGGTCAGATGTTAAATTATTTATGCTTTATTGAACTTAGCCTGATCAAAGCAAAGTGAATTGGGATTCACTTGATTTAAATATTTAAAAACCCCTTTTTTGCGGGTCCGAAATATCAACCAAGCACGATAAAAAACCGAATAGGACAATGCACAATTTTACAAATATTACTCTCAAATCAATATACTTTATACTCTAGAAACACGATTATTTTAATTCCCTCCCCTTCCCTAACAAAAACTATTAATTTACTCTACCTCTCTTCTTCTCCTTGTCTACAAACACGATTCTTCTTACTCTCATTTTGTCTGTCCTTCTATTTTACGTATACTTACTCTCTCCCTTTCTTCCTCTCTCCTTGTCTACAAACACGATTCTTCTTACTCTCATAATGTCTGTCCTTCTATTTACGTATACTCACTCTCTCCCTCTCTTCCTCTCTCCTTGTCTACAAACACGATTCTTCTTACTCTGTCTATATTGTCTGTCCTTCTATTTACGTATACTCACTCTCTCTCTCCTCCCTCCTCCCTTTCTATAATTTTGGGTACTTCTGTAGATTGTTACTCCCCTGTGTTTTTCTTTTTAGAATACAAATGGATATAATTATTTATTAATTCTTTAGACTACATAACTATGAAGACAAAGGGATGTTTAGTACAATTTACTCTACTACGTACTAATTTAAGTTTAGTTTGGTTGACAATTCCTGATTAGCTAAGTAAAGTCATTCTAAATCCAATATGGCGTACAGTTCAAGATGGCGAACTAGTTATTTTTTTTAAGCATGCCCAAGATATGGTGGGTATGAAATGAAAGGATTTACTGAGAAGAATACGAAAAATTAAATCCTTCACTCTAAATCCAATTTGGCGGAGGGACCAAGTCGACCTACCTGACCGAAGACCGACCGAAGACCTACTCGATAAATCATCAGTGTGAAACATATCTGACCCCTCCGGGATTCGAACTCACGTCGGGTTTCAGACCTTGGTTTCAGAGCCGAGGATGTTATCCACTCGGCCACGCCGGCCCCTATATTTCTAATTTTTAATTAAAAATAATGTTTTTCCTGTGTTTCTATTTTACACCCGAATTAAATGAAAATATGATAAAAGTGAACATAACAGCAATAACTGTAATCTTAAAGAGCATTCCAACGACATGCATTATGAGGGGCATATACTATTTTAACTTTTGTACCCTGTACCCTTGTGTACCAATTCGGACCATTTAAGATTTATATCTTCCTGTGGTTAGTCACTTGACCGTGCCGAATTTTGTGCGGATCGGTTCAGCCGTTCAGAAAGAGTGTGTGTCCAACCAAATGCAAAGAGTAGTATAAGAGCTTCGCTCACTCAGCTCAATAAGGGTGTGGAAAAACCTCGATGTTCATTCCAATATCTTAGAAACATTAGTTATTTATAAAGGAACTCTATTGTAGACAATTTTATAAGCTTTAATATTGTAAAAAATTATATTTTTGTAGAGATGTTAGGCAAATAAAACAGGAATTCGTTGCCTCTGAAGATACTAAAGAGGAAAAATAAATAGATAGTTTTTAACATTGATTCTTTTATCTAATAATGTTGAATGTCTACTGATAAAATTATATTACTTCTNTAGTTTCGATCCACCTTCTTATTTTTTGTTTATACTCATAATGGAATTTTTCGTCCCCGTTCTTCTAAGGAAATATAATATAATGCTTAAAGACCTACTTTTAAAATATAGTCGAGATCGATGAAGAATTTTTTAAACGAAGAATATTTTTTAAGGGGTTTTTTGTGTCATCATTAGTGTGTTTTTTTTTGTTTTTTTTAAATATCTTGTTGAAGCTTCTATCAATTAGGGTGGCTATCATAGCTTCTTTGTGTTCCATTCAATCGGAAGAATGGTACTAAGTTACAAGTAACTATAAAATAAATAAATAAATATATAAATAAAAGACGCAACATATATTGTATTATTAGAAATTTTCAGTAGAGTAAATAATAAAGTATAATACTTCATATTATTTAAAAATGTATTTTCAATTTGTTGATTTGTGATTTTATGCTTTTACAAGCCATTATAGTCTAATTTATTTAATTGTTTCCCCCACATTTTTAATAATTTCATATTGTTTTGATTGTTTCACATGGATTAAAGTATCAATTTAGCAAAATTTAAAGAGCGTAGAAGGTCGAAATTAATCTGGTACTATCTAAGTTCTACTTTCGACAAACCATCCAAATTTCATAAAAATCAGATGAGTACTTTTAAAGCAATAGGTGTAAATAAATGTATGATTGTGCGCATGTGGAAGAGAAACAAATAGACGCACACGGTTGAAATTTATATGGGTACCAACAATTGGCTAATTATGAGCTACCACCTAAATTTCATTAAAATCGGACGAGTAGTTTTTAAGATATATATGTTGGTTCGCAAAAATAGAGCAACAGATAGACCGACAGACAGACAAGGAACCAAAAATGTTGAACCCTGATGACTGAAATGGATTTCTGTCTTAGAATTTTTGAAATCGGAGACCTAAAATCTTTTAGGTAAAAATTTATTCTTCTGAACTATCACATAGCTTTATTTTATTTTAATTTTTTTTTAAATTACTTTAATTACAAAGAGTCTAAGAGTGAGTGGGCTAGGGTTCAATTCCAGCTCGTATAAGAGTTATTTTTACTCTAAATTTTGTGTAATGTTCATAATAATTGAATTTAACTACGAAAACCCTAAACAATTAATATAAATATAAAACTCTAGACGAAGAGACGAAGTAATTATTTATATGAGATAGGTAGTGTGTATATATCGGAAAGTTTTTTTTTTCTAGAGAATATGAATTATATATTTTTTTTATCTTTGTTCCATATAAATATGTAGATGTATATAATTTGCCTCCGAGCTTACTGTAGGTAACAGAGGCAGTGTACTTATTTATAGAAAGATGTATATATTATAAATATTAAAATGTTTATAATCCTAAATAGAGATATACCATATTAAAATAATAAATTAAATAGATAACAATTAAAAAAATAAATTAGATACTATATAAATAACTAATAGACAATGCGGTACCAAATAGCGAAAATCTATTTCAAATAATCTATTTATTAAATCTAAATAAATAAATATCAAAAATATTCTTAGGTAGATATAACAAGCATTTGAATAAAAATTGCCAAAGACATAAGCGCACTGCAGTGAGTCATTTGCAAATATCCACTTTACTACGTAGATTACGTAATGTCGGCTTAGTCTAACCTTTACTAACTTATTTACTTAATACAAAACCAGCTTGACTGATTTACATTTACGTAACGCAGTACGATAAAAATTAGAGTGCTCCAGGTGAGGCTCGAACTCACAACCCCGGCATTGCTCACTGGTTATACTGTCTTATAAGTACCGTGCGCTAACCAATTGCGCCACTGGAGCTGGTGTTACCGGTATGATGTAATAATATATAATCGTCAATAATATAATTATATTAGATGCGTAATATTTGTTATTTGTAAAGGAAATAAAAGATGTATTTATTAATAGTTGAACTTATATTATTTTCAATAATAATGAACATCTATTTTTATTTATTTTTTATTACTTCTTAAAATTTTTATNAGCCTGAAGAAGCCATAAAGTGATGGCGAAATATAGCAGTTTTTAAACAGAGGAAGTGGTGTTATTTATTATTATATTTAATATATAATATATAAAAAGAAATCAAACCCTAAAAAGGCCAATTTCTAAAAAGAAATTAATCTAATCAAAAATATTCTTAGGTAGATATAACAAGCATTTGAATAAAAATTGCCAAAGACATAAGCGCACTGCAGTGAGTCATTTGCAAATATCCACTTTACTACGTAGATTACGTAATGTCGGCTTAGTCTAACCTTTACTAACTTATTTACTTAATACAAAACCAGCTTGACTGATTTACATTTACGTAACGCAGTACGATAAAAATTAGAGTGCTCCAGGTGAGGCTCGAACTCACAACCCCGGCATTGCTCACTGGTTATACTGTCTTATAAGTACCGTGCGCTAACCAATTGCGCCACTGGAGCTGGTGTTACCGGTATGATGTAATAATATATAATCGTCAATAATATAATTATATTAGATGCGTAATATTTGTTATTTGTAAAGGAAATAAAAGATGTATTTATTAATAGTTGAACTTATATTATTTTCAATAATAATGAACATCTATTTTTATTTATTTTTTATTACTTCTTAAAATTTTTATATTACTTATTTACTTAGGATTNAACTTTTGTACCCTGTACCCTTGTTTACCAATTCGGACCATTTAAGATTTATATCTTCCTGTGGTTAGTCACTTGACCGTGCCGAATTTTGTGCGGATCGGTTCAGCCGTTCAGAAAGAGTGTGTGTCCAACCAAATGCAAAGAGTAGTATAAGAGCTTCGCTCACTCAGCTCAATAAGGGTGTGGAAAAACCTCGATGTTCATTCCAATATCTTAGAAACATTAGTTATTTATAAAGGAACTCTATTGTAGACAATTTTATAAGCTTTAATATTGTAAAAAATTATATTTTTGTAGAGATGTTAGGCAAATAAAACAGGAATTCGTTGCCTCTGAAGATACTAAAGAGGAAAAATAAATAGATAGTTTTTAACATTGATTCTTTTATCTAATAATGTTGAATGTCTACTGATAAAATTATATTACTTCTATTGAACACATCTCACGGTAAATATACTGAAATTTCAAATTTACAACTTTCCAATCGAGGCGAGTTCTTCGAATAGCAAAAAAAACTGAAAAGCATACAATAAAAAAAAAGAGCTAACTGTAAAACACGGGAAAAATATTCAGAGTATGGTGTTAGGAATGCAAATTTTGACGCGAAAAAGCATGATAGAGGGGGGAGGAAAGAGCATACAAGAGGGGGGACCACCTCCCCTACAAGGGGGAGGTTATAGAAGAGGTTAAAACTGCAGCCCCATGAATATTAAGCTATCCTCGGTCGCGTTTCACAGCTACGTTCCTCTCGACAGGCGTTCATTAAACAGTTAAAAAACAGTGAAGAAAAAAGAGAAAATTACTTTCAACGAAAATATAGACGATAAACGGATCTCATTTTAATATAT
>KZ651808.1:207245-218226 GCA_001010745.2 Gerris buenoi
AAAGTAAAAAAATACAAGGCAACTCTAGATGATTGCTGTTATCAAATCGTCGAATTCTTATCACGTTTTTTGAGATCAAGTTGTATAACCAACTTATATACAAGAGGTCTTATCCTTTTACTTCTGTTTTATTTCTTGTTCACACGGCTTAATCTTGTTTTCACTTTTCTTTTTTTGTAGGGTGAAAGTCGTGTATTTTATAGCTCTCTTTTTTCGTCTACTCCTTTCTTCCTTATTGTGATTCAATAAAATTCTTTTAGAGGAGAACAAGTTTATTAAAATGTCATTATAAATAACTTTTTTCTACGCTTGATACGAAATATAAACATTTTATCTCTGTTTGGATGCGTAGAAAGTGATTCTTTTCGTAGTTGTATTCCTTGCGCATGCGCGTTTTATAATTCTTCTTTATTTCCGCACAAGTGCGGGAATTAAGAAGAATTTACACCTTATCGCACGATTAGCGTGTCTGTTTACATTTAACAAAACTAATTTGCTTTTTGTTTAATTAAAGTAACTGGTTTTTTATCTGTATTTACTATTTAAATCCAATAATCGTAGATACGGTACGCAACTCGTGCGAAAACTGCATTTTCTACGCTCGTGTGATTTTGCTACCCTCGCATATCGCTCGAGGTCAAGCTCCACACCCGCATGCAAAATGCTACTTTCCGCACTAGACACGTAATATACTACTTTTTTGTTTTATTTAACTTTTATTGCTGTATGCACGTGCGAGAGAAACAAAAAAGCACAGAACGTTGGAACTTATATAGGACCATCAATGAGCTTATGACCTACCATAAAAATTTCATTAAAATTAAACTTGTAGTTTTTGAGGTATGTTGAATCGCAGCGACAGACCGACAGACAGACACGGAACCCATAATGTACCCTAACGTCTGAAACGAATTTCTGACAGAGTTTTTGAAGTGGGAGACATTAAATATTTTCGTTCTTCAGAACGATGAAATAACTTTCGTTATCTTGGGTAAGCTCGGAAGCAAAAACAGTAATCAATGTTGAAAAAACTAAATAAAATCTGGTAAGCTAACATATAAGAATTAGATTAACTAGAGAAATGAATAGAGAAGTAAGTAAGGCATGGTTTGACATTTGACATCAGCGCAGATAGCGGGAAGTGTAGGTACTAGTAACAATACATACATACACCTACATCCCTGTTGCTACAGCTCTCGAAGAGCCTGGACCTGCAACGCTGTTCCAGAGGTCGAGTCTTGGGCGCCCTCTTAACCTTCTTCCTCCTGGATTTCCTTTGTAGGCCTTCTTATGAGCTCTTTCTTCCGGCATCCTCTCCAACCTAAAATAAAGTAAAAAAATACAAGGCAACTCTAGATGATTGCTGTTATCAAATCGTCGAATTCTTATCACGTTTTTTGAGATCAAGTTGTATAACCAACTTATATACAAGAGGTCTTATCCTTTTACTTCTGTTTTATTTCTTGTTCACACGGCTTAATCTTGTTTTCACTTTTCTTTTTTTGTAGGGTGAAAGTCGTGTATTTTATAGCTCTCTTTTTTCGTCTACTCCTTTCTTCCTTATTGTGATTCAATAAAATTCTTTTAGAGGAGAACAAGTTTATTAAAATGTCATTATAAATAACTTTTTTCTACGCTTGATACGAAATATAAACATTTTATCTCTGTTTGGATGCGTAGAAAGTGATTCTTTTCGTAGTTGTATTCCTTGCGCATGCGCGTTTTATAATTCTTCTTTATTTCCGCACAAGTGCGGGAATTAAGAAGAATTTACACCTTATCGCACGATTAGCGTGTCTGTTTACATTTAACAAAACTAATTTGCTGTTTGTTTAATTAAAGTAACTGGTTTTTTATCTGTATTTACTATTTAAATCCAATAATATTAGATACGGTACGCAACTCGTGCGAAAACAGCATTTTGCTACGCTCGTGTGATTTTGCTACCCTCGCATATCGCTCGAGGTCAAGCTCCACACCCGCATGCAAAATGCTACTTTCCGCACTAGACACGTAATATACTACTTTTTTGTTTTATTTAACTTTTATTGCTGTATGCACGTGCGAGAGGAACAAAAAAGCACAGAACGTTGGAACTTATATAGGACCATCAATGAGCTTATGACCTACCATAAAAATTTCATTAAAATTAAACTTGTAGTTTTTGAGGTATGTTGAATCGCAGCGACAGACCGACAGACAGACACGGAACCCATAATGTACCCTAACGTCTGAAACGAATTTCTGACAGAGTTTTTGAAGTGGGAGACATTAAATATTTTCGTTCTTCAGAACGATGAAATAACTTTCGTTATCTTGGGTAAGCTCGGAAGCAAAAACAGTAATCAATGTTGAAAAAACTAAATAAAATCTGGTAAGCTAACATATAAGAATTAGATTAACTAGAGAAATGAATAGAGAAGTAAGTAAGGCATGGTTTGACATTTGACATCAGCGCAGATAGCGGGAAGTGTAGGTACTAGTAACAATACATACATACACCTACATCCCTGTTGCTACAGCTCTCGAAGAGCCTGGACCTGCAACGCTGTTCCAGAGGTCGAGTCTTGGGCGCCCTCTTAACCTTCTTCCTCCTGGATTTCCTTTGTAGGCCTTCTTATGAGCTCTTTCTTCCGGCATCCTCTCCACGTAGCCCAACCATCTCAATCTTCCTTTACAGATTTCACAAACTATATCTGGTCTACCATACATTTGATACAACTCCCTGTTATACCGTATTCTCCATTGACCCTCTTCACACACTGGTCCATAAATGTGTCGTAGATCCTTTCTTTCCCAGCGTCGTAGCAGTTCTTCATTCTTCATCTCTATTGGTCAATGTCCATGTCTCCAAGCCATAGAGAACAATTGGTCTAATGATGGTAAGGTAAACTCGAATTTTGGTATCTCGGCTAATAATACTGCTTTTCATTACCCTCAGGAGTGAAAAATATCTCGTATTCCCTGCTGCCAATCTAAACTGTATCTCCTGGGTTACACTATTATAGCTAGTTAAAATTGATCCGAGGTATTTGAAATTGTTTGCATTTTTAAACCTATCTTCGCCAAGTTCTACCTGTACTGGGGGTATGTTGTCTCTACGAGTCATCAACATGTACTCTGTCTTATCCTTCTTTATCTCCAGGCCTACTTCCCGTGCGGCTTGCTTAAGCACTTCATAACCCTCTTGTAGTGGCCTTTTGGCTCTTGCTATTAACCCGACATCATCCGCAAAAGCAAGAGTTTGTAATTGTCGATTAAATAAAGTTCCACCGGGGTTTGAAGGGATTCTTCTTATGGCTTGTTCCAACACCAGGTTATAAAGCAGATAAGACGTCGCCTTCTCTTAGACCTTGGTTTATCTCAAATGAATCTGACAATTGTACACAAAAATCTAAAAACACAAAAGACTAGTAACAATACCAACACAAAAATGGCTGACATTTTGAAAATAAAACAACTATATATATGTGTGTGTGTGTATAGCGATTGACAGAGTAAATAATTCAAGTTAAAGAAGTTATTTTATCTACATCTGATCTCGCCTAATTTTCTCGACTTGTCTCAAATGGGTTATTATTTATGTTCATCTACATTGTTTCGTGTATTTTGCCTCTCACCTCATTATCCGTTGCCCTGATCTTTATCCTCTGTTTGTTTGTCAGTCCGTTCTCTCAAATCACTTTCATATTTCGTCCTTGTCCTTCTCATTCGGTTATTATTTGTTAGTCACGTCTCGAAGTTTGTCCACTTGTCCGGATTCTTTGTCTTGATGCTGTTAGAATGTCTTTTTCATTATTTATTCATTCTTTGCTCGGTTTTGTTTATTGGTTTAAAAAGGAAAATGAGATTTGAGATTAATTCAATTTTTATTATAATCTCGACCTAAATAAAATCAAACTAATAATTTTGTTATTTCTATAGATTTTTTTTTTTGGTGATAATTTATTGCCATAACTGGATCACTAATGAACCTGAGCTCAAATGAACGAGGCTAAAAACGAACGGATTGTTAATAAATCGAATTCTGTAGTTATCCCTATCTCAAACGAACGAGGCTAAAAAAGAACGGATTTTTAATAAATCAAATTTTAAGTTATCCCTTTGTCAAATGAACGACTCAATAACGAATGTGTTTCAAATGAATCGGATTCTAAAGAATCGAATCATAAACGAACGGGGATCCCCTCTAATAAACGGGTTACAAATAAACCAAATCCTTAATAAGTGATATCGTCTGTGGTATCATCTATGGGGGGCATCTTAAAGGATAAATTGAATTGACTCCACGTAATCTAATTATTTTTTTAAATTTTATTCTACAAAGCAGCTTTTAGCCTTAGTACCTTAGTGCTTAAGGCCATTAGTGCCGGAATATGGAAGAAAAAGAGTAATATTAAACAATTGAAAATTTAATAAATCAGTTTACTTCATGTCCGAGATCTTATTTATAGTCCACATAGTTATTTGACTGATCCTCGCTATCCTTTCATTCTATTTCATTCACAGTCCATACCCACATAGTTATTTGACTGATCCTCGCTATCCTTTCATTCTATTTCATTCACAGTCCATACCCACATAGTTATTTGACTGATCCTCGCTATCCTTTCATTCTATTTCATTCACAGTCGATATCCGNTGATGTGAAAGAAGGTTGTTTGTAAAGTCAACTGGCAAGTTTACCAAGGAGAGAACATGAAACTTCGCATGCCCTAATACGATCTCAATGATCCTCGCTATCCTTAAACTCTATTTCATTTACTGTTATATCCACTTTTATATCACTGTTGATCTTTTCTAACTATGTATCTAATTATAATTCTGTTTTCTGTTTCAGGTATGTCTTTGACAGTCATTTCATTTTATAGTGAGTAACAATTATTCATAATTAGCTTTTAATTTAAACATAAATATGTGGAAAAATTATTACAGTACAGAGGAGAAGTAGTAGTGTTTAAAATGGACATTTTCAACTCTTTAAAGTATGGTTGGATCTAAAGTTAATTGAAAGGCCCACTTATGCCATAATTCAACTTCTCCTTGAGTCATTCTCAAGCTGACTAGTAGATCAGATTCTTCCCTGTAGTTATCAATTCTGGAGTAGTTGGGTCTGAAAGGAGTTAAAAAGGCTTACTTTTGCCATATTTATGCTTTTCCTTGGGTCATTCTCAAGCTGTCTAGTAGATTAGATTCTTCCTTCTTGTGTTTAATTTGAGTAGTTAGGTCTAAAAGTATTTAAAAAGGCTTACTTATGCCCAAATTTGATTTCTCCTTGGGTCATTTTCAAGAGGACTAGAAGGTTAAATTCTTCTTAGACTTGAAAATGCTTCTTTGAAGAAAATAACTATCTTAGATAAGTTGAGAATCATCCTTGGAAATTTATAATTCGTTAATAAAAACTGACTTAAAATCAGTGAAAAAATTATATAGCAACTTTATTATATATTTTTTAAATCCAACCATCTGGACGATGATATTTATACGATTAAATCTCACATTATTATACAGCAAACATATGTGACTTTTAAACTTAATATGTTGGGCAGTGGGTCATACTTATTCTTCTGCAACTTATATCTTCTACGTAGCTTTAGACCCCTTTCAAGTTGTCCAAGGTCCACAACTTCATACATAATGTATCAACCGCACAACTGTGTTCCATAAGGCACAACTGCCTTGGACGTTCTAAACTCCGTCCTCTTATATTTTTATTCATTTTTTTTCCTCCCTCTTTACTCTTCTCATTTTGTGTTATGTCTTGGACAACAAAAAACCTCTCCCGGATGTCAAAAAAAATCTTCTTTTTTTATACCCGTCGTATTCCTTTTTTTCTATTTTCTTTTTTTTTCTGTCACTTCTATTACATTTTTAGGGTACCTGTTCATTTGAAACATTCATGTGGTCAATATAACATTGTTTTTCATATTCTTTCATTCAACTTTTTAGACATTCCAATTTATTTCATTTTTTTTCTCTCTCTCTCTCTCTCCTCTTTTAATCCAAGATTGGACTTCATCAATATTTTTATCCCCAATCCTCTTTCTATTATTTTCTCTTTTTTTTTANTTCTTTAGGCAATTGTGTCCGTCCAGTTGATCGTATCCAAACAATTCTTCTGATAAAATACGCAGCTTAAAGACTACTTTTAATGTTGCTTAATTTAATGGGAGACAGACAGAGAAAAATAGACTCCAGTGCCGGGACTTGAACCACGGGCCTCTATATTTCCAGTAGAGCGCTCTACCAACAGAGCTACACTGAAGAATAATTTCCTCTTTTAGTAACGATTTCTAGTCCCGAATTAAGCTTTCAATTTTCCGTAAAATGAAATTTTTAATTTAATAATTAATTCCACAACATTTCATGGAAGTCATGTGTGGTCCATACCAGTACTTATTTCATAATTTAAGGCTGGGGCAGAGGAGTATGAAAACAAGTCTAAGTTAGCGATCAACTTATTTGATTAATACTTACTTTTATACGAACTAGAACAAAGTATCCTTATTTTTGTATGAGTTAGAGTGCTAGAGCAACCCTTAAATTAAAGTTAATATAATAGCCTTTTACGTATTTTAAACTTAGTTCGTTTGATTTCCATCAGCGATTTCTTCACGTAATCCCCCATCTCTTCGCACTACTCAATACAAAACTACTAATGCTTACTGTTTCATCTCTAAACCGCAATCCTATATATCTAACCGTTCTATCTAAACCGTAGTCGTAAAGTCAGCTTTCTCTCCTTAAAGTATAATGAAGTTGTGGTTTATAAACTCTCAACAAAGTTCCTCAACACATCTTACTCCATTATACTGAATCTCATGTATTTTACAAGTGAGAAACTATTACTCCCCCATGATTTTTTTAGAATATAAATGGTATTGACCAAATAACTATTAAGACAAAGGGATGTTTAGTCTAATGTACTTTGAGACAAAGAAATATTACACTTCTGTTTTATAAGGTGAGTATCAGTTTAAAGAAGAAAATTCCGTACACCTTCTTTAGATTGTTACTCTCTCTGTTTATTATAAGAGGAGTAACAGTCTAAAGAAGTGCCCTCTTATAGAGGTTAGATGTATATAACAACTTAATTATAACCGTCGAGAAATATCTATTTGACTAAGGGTGACCCTGCATTTGAGTCGAACCGTCACATTTTATTTATTTATTTATTTTTAATTATGTTTTACACCTTACCATCCATTTCAACTTGGTGTACATAGAAAAGTGATTACTATAAGGAATTATGTATCTAGAATAAACCATATATTGCTGGTAATTTTGTCTTGCTAATTAGTAAACTAGTTTGTGCAAATATTCAGCCTACCGTTAACTAAACAAAAATCTATCGCTAACAATATTTCATATGTATTTGGTTTAACTCTGAGATCATTCTTTTGAAGATTATATTGACTTTAAAGTAATTGGTTGAAGAAATTGGCAGAAGTAATTCTAACTCGGAACTAATTGGCCTTATTAATTTATTCAAATAAATTCCAATTAACTGTTCATTCGCTTCGAGAATTTAAAGTAGGCTAAGTACCGTTTTAAAGCTAAATGTTCGACTAAAAACTATTTACTATTTACAAAATAATAGCTACGTTTATATTCATAGTGTATTGAAAACGATCTCAATACGGTTACTGTTTTCAACTAATGTCTGTTTACATGATTTGGTATTTGAAAGTATTTACATATCGTTTTGACGTCGTTAGAAAACAGCTGATTTTTTGACACGTGATAATTATGATGGCAGTGAAAGAAGGTTATGTTTGTAAGGTCCATGTGTCAGGTTATCTAGAAGAGAAGTGACTCGACTTTGACTTTTAGTGACTCGACTTTGAGATGAACTAGATTAAATACGAGTACGTTAACATGGAAAGATGCCATATTCAGATAATTTTCAATGCTCCAAGCGAACATCTCTAAAAATATTAGAATTCTTCAAACAACTGATGTCTGTTTACATGACCGTATTAAGTTGGTACTTGAAACTATTTCAGCTGTCATTAGAATACAGCTGATTTTGACACGTGCTAATCATGATGGCAGTGAAAGAAGGTTATGTTTGTACGGTCTATGAGTCAGGTTATCCAAGAGAGAAACATGAAACTTCGCATGCCCTAATACGATCTCAATACTACCTGGTGTTTGTATGTAACTGAAAGTGTGTTCAATGCGATACATTACTGACTTTTCGTGTATAATATTGACCGATATTTTGTGGTAAAAATTAATATATAATTCTGTAATCACAATATAAATAAAATTATTGTCAGGCGATCATTTCAGTCATTCGACTATTTCCGATAACAATAATTATGCCAGACTATGCATTGCCACTAAAAATAGTCTTAACTATAATGTTCAAGATAGGGNTTTTAGCCTAAAAATAAGATATTCGTCTAATTTGATAAAACTGAAATGTTCTGACAGTTAGCTAGAATATCTGTGCAAATGGAGAAAATTATTTTTAGATTCTAAATTTAGAATGCTACTCTTAATGAACTCAATATAAACAAAAAATTTCTCACAAAAACTGGTCCATTTAAATTTAAATAACATTCCATTTTGTTGCCCATTTAACGCAAATTTAAAACTGTAGAAGTAATTTTCATGGGAAATACCTCGAAAAATGAATTTTGTCCTCGCTGAAAATCAAACTACCTGTTGAATATATTTATCTGGGGGCTCGGCATTGCCCCTCGCCAATTTGAGTTTCAACAGTACCATCCTTTACTGAAAACAAATCAGGGCACTTTAAACCCTCTCTATTACCCTATTAAAAATAATTAGATGTATATACAACTAATTTTTAATTTGAGTTCATTGCAATCTGAACCGGATATAAAAATTTCACACCTCTACACATATTAGTTCATAAGATATATGAGCCTAAAGTTTTGTTTTTTTTGACACTCAATGATTGAAGCATTTAAATTTAAAGGACTTCTAGCAATACTTGAAACATTTTGTATATTGGTAAAGTTTAATGTACTAAAAGAAAAAAATTTAAAAAATAAATCTGTTTTTTCTTTGTCCCTCTCACAGCTAAATTAGAACCGCCTAATCAAAATATTAAACAAAAAATACAGTGTAGCTACTAGCTCTACCTAGTAGAGAACATCAAAACTGAAATATTCTTTTACTCTCTCATTAATAGGTACTATTTTGTATTGTAAAAAGTCTCTTCAATGTAATACCGTGATTTTTCTCATTGCAATATGGTTATTATTGCAGTGAGCAATAAGATGTGTTTTGCCAGCCAAGCAAGAATGGCGGTGTGAGAGCACGCTCGTCTCTGATAAGCCCTATATCTTACATTCTTGATTCGGTTATACGTCCAGAGTTGGGTGGGCATCGTCGGGCCCCTGATGAGTCGGACGCGACGAAACGATGCAGGACATGGCGTTTTGCCAAGCCAACATCTTTGTTACGTTTGTCTGGTGTTGGAACAGTTCCTATATGTCACGCTGGCGTGGCACATCCCTTGGTCTCTCTCACTAACACAAATTGTAGTAATAACTTAGTAAGTCTATTTGAGCTTTATTATGTATTGAACTCGAAGATGGTTAATATATACTCTTCCTGTTCGTTGCACACGTACACCTGATAATTATTTAGTTCGATCTGAACACCCTTCGTATTTCATACCTTGCTATTGCGTTTTAAAACTTCTTCTTCTAAACAATGATTATTATTACCTATTTACTATATTTTTCATTATCTCCCTATTATATCTTATGTTCCATATTTTTATCTTTCCTTATATTACTATGCATTATATAGTATGTATTGTGTATTGTATTATAGATTGGTCCCATTCCGAGTAAGTTCTACTATACTATAGCTGTAGGTCTAATTGACCCTGTACAAGTAAGTTATGTTTGTCTATCCCCTAAGTTCTTCTATACTATAGCTGTAGGTCTAATTGACCCTGTACAAGTAAGTTATGTTTGTCTATCCCCTAAGTTCTTCTATACTATAGCTGTAGGTCTAATTGACCCTGTACAAGTAAGTTATGTTTGTCTATCCCCTAAGTTCTTCTATACTATAGCTGTAGGTCTAATTGACCCTGTACAAGTAAGTTATGTTTGTCTATCCCCTAAGTTCTTCTATACTATAGCTGTAGGTCTAATTGACCCTGTACAAGTAAGTTATGTTTGTCTATCCCCTAAGTTCTTCTATACTATAGCTGTAGGTCTAATTGACCCTGTACAAGTAAGTTATGTTTGTCTATCCCCATCTCCTTTCTCTGTCCCTCAAAACTCAATAATTTTCTTTCCAAAATCATTCTACACGTTTAAACTAAACTTAAATAAACATTTTCTAACAATCACGCAGCACTAAGTGTTTAAAATTAGATGCAGTGTCATCGTTCGTGCGGAGCAGATAAAAACGTTCCGCGGGCCGTAAATCGGTGACCACTGTTGCAGATATAAAAACGTGAAATTAAGACAGAACAATCGGACCTCTTTTCTACGTGCACATATATGAATATACACAGGTAAGACTCCTTCCTAATTACAAATGCAAATCTGGACTAATTAGAGCGTTCCGTCGAGGCTCTGTATACCTTTCAGGTCAGTTCTTTACTACCACGTCAAATTAGAAATAAAAAAACACAGGTGAAAAAAAAAACGAAAAAGAGACTTTTTAACAAAATTAAGCAGGTTCAACTACCTCGGACAAAAAGTTTTAATTTAATTAATTTTTTTTTTTTAAATTTATATCTGTTTTAAATTTTAAATATAAGTATGTACATTTGACACTCTCTAATGAAGATTAGTTTCTAAATTTAAATTTTCGACGTGACAAATGAACATTTTTAATAAAGGACTGAAGATGACCTTCGTAAGGGTCGAAACGTTTCCGACTAAAATATGATTTTTATTCTTACTTACACCTACAGCCATTTTACCTTGCTTTTAATTGAATTTCAAGGGTGTTTTTAATAAATTATTCAATAATTTAAAAA
>KZ651808.1:231583-243643 GCA_001010745.2 Gerris buenoi
TAGGGGAAGGGAGGGTAAGATGACGAACTTAAGATTCAAACATTTTTTCTGGACGAACTAAATGATTTTAAAACCTGAAATTCACACAAGGACTACTTGCAAGCATTTCCTCCAATAACAAATTTTTTGAAAGCAGTCATCCGCTCTTTTAGGATTAAGAACTATCATTTTTTAAAAACATGTAATTTCGTCATCTTGCCCCACCCAAGGGGTAAGATGACGAAGTGGGGTGGGCAAGATGACGAATACATAACAATTAATAATCAAAAGATAAAATTTTATTCAAAAAAATATAATAAATCAATAATATAAAGTAAATAAATAAATGAATCGTCAATATCTAGGAGGTCATCATCCGTATCAATGTATGGGACCACTTATTATGATGAGTCATCGGAGGATGAAAAATTTAGATGACGACGATGTGAGGCACATTTCTTTGCATTTCTAGTTGTTTTCACTGATTTATAGGCTTTATTTTCTTTGCTAAAGTTTCAGCTTTTTTTAATTTTTCCTGTTTTAGTTCTATTACTTCTTACTGTAGTTCGTCATCTTACCCCACCTCGCCATTTTTAATTAAAATTTGTTTTCAAGTATCTTAGCGCATGATAAACAATCTAGATTTCACATGATTTATTACATTTTGAGTTGTNTCTCTTATTCTGAGTTGAGTTACAACTTAGAAGTAGGAAATACATTCTCACCACGAAACTCGTAACGACTTGCTCATGAGAATTAGTTTTCTAAAGTGGGCACGTTACTTCCAACCCAGTTGGTTTTTCTACTCATTCTCTTAACATAGCAAACACTTCGCAAGACTTTCCCTTGTCCCATTACGTTTTTCTTTCAGCTACAAGTGTTTTTTTTGTTGTGTGTGTTTTTTGAAAATAGCAAAAAGTAATAAAGCTTTAAAGTGAAAAAGACTGCGGATATAAATAAATAAATGTTTAAACCTTATTAGATATAGTTTTACATTTTAAAATAAATGTTTGTTCTTTCTATTGTTATGTTCTTCTACTTAAATTTAGAATTGTTTGACTTCAATTTTTTGCTTCCGAGCTTACCGAAGAACTATGTGACTAAGCAACGGAACTATGTGAACGAAATTTTTTTGAGGTCTCCGATTTAAAAAATTTTCAAGACTGAAATCCGTTTCAGACATCCTGTGTCTTTCTGTCGGTCTCGCTCCATTTTTGGGAACCAGCATAACTTACAATCTGGTCGTTTAATTTTATTAAAATTTGGAGGGTAGATCATAATTAGCCCATTGTTGGTCCCATATTATAAATTTTAACCTTATGCCTATTTGTTTCTCTTCCACTTGCGCACAAACATTCATTTATTTACACCTATATCTTCTAAAGTACTCATCTGATTTTTATAAAATTTAAATGGTACGTCGAAGGTAGCCCACAGATAACCCCTAATTAATTTCAACGGTCTGCGCTCTATAAATTTTGATAAATTAACACTTCCGGCTACGCTGGTGCAACTAGAGTTGCTTCCCGGGCGCCATTTTTTTTTAATAGAGCCATGACGCAACAGCTGCGTCACGCTGCGCGCGGGTATACCCTCGTCATGATCGGCGCTGAACGTGTTAATACTTCTATACATGTAAAAATTAAAATGACAATGAAAAATTAAAAAAAATGGGGAAAAAGGAAATAATGTGGATAATAATAGGTTTTAAAAGCATAAAGATTTATTTTCCTAGATGCGACTCCAGCGATAGGGGCTCAAGCGATAGTCGTCCAGCTACTATCGCTAAAGACTCATTTCCTGAGTTTGGATGTTGCCATTTTCCTAGCTGAGCGACTCTTAATATGCAAACTCAGCACCACGATAGTCGCTTTGCGACTATTGCTCAGCGTCTATCGCTGGAGTCGCATCTTTATACTGCTCAGCTTATCTTATCTTTGCTCAGCGTCTATCGCTGGAATACGCACCTTTATGGCTAAGCCAATGATTTCCCTCCTCAATCAAATTAATAAAGAACAGTTGCAGATTAGGTGGGAACACTTAAGAAGGAAATACTTACCTTAAAACCACTAAATTTTACGTACTAGGACATGAAGAATCTATGTGCCACACTAATTTGGCAGAGTATTTGTTTTTTTTTTTTTTTAAAGAAATGAAAGAAACTAAATGATTCAAAACATGAGTTTATTAAGAGTAAAAAAAAAACCTTTTATATGGTGTATAATCTAAAACTTGTTTATGTGTTGATCCATATTAAGGTTGAAAAGTCATTGACTTGTTATAGTTTTTGAATGTTTTTTAAAGGCTTAATTATTACCGGTTTTGGTTTTTTTTTTTGGATTTGGAAGGTCTGTGAAGGTGTTTAGGCGAGTAAAGGTAGGGTCAGGTAAGAGATGTAGGGTACTCGACCCACATCAAACCACTAGCTTCTGTAAGGCCCTTGAACTTCTTCGCTTCAGATCTTTTGGGTTTTCAAGAAAGGAACTCTCTTCTAGGGTTCTACTGAGACACTCATCTTATCTTACAGGTTATATGTCTTTCGAAATCTCCCGCCTTTCTCTCAAGACCTTTAAAATGATTTAGAGTGCTATGTGGTCTTTAAACTCGGGGACCTTTAAAACTTTTGGAACTTCTAAAACTCAGCAGATAATCTTGCAAATTAAGTTAGGCACTTACTTCCATCCATTGAATTTCTTGAAAATTATGATGACAATAGACCTATTTTGAGGTTTAAATTTGATAAACTTTATTAATAGAACGTATTTATGACTTAAAGTCTCTCCACGTACATCAAAACTGGTTTATTTAACAAAGAATCTTTCAGCCTTCATAAGGCCATCATCAGTGCCGAAGAGGAAGAAAGTAAGTTACATTAAAAAATAAGAACTTGATTTGGAAGAGATGAGTCTATATTCATGTCGGAGAACGACATAAGACTTCCTTTTTTCTTAATGCAACTTACTTCTTCCTCATCGGCACTGATGATAGCCTTATGAAGGCCGAAAGCTGCTTTGTTAAATAAACCAGTTTTGATGAACATGGAGAAACAATTTATGTTATTCCTTTAAGATGGCCTCTAAAGACGCTCTTATATCTAACATATACTTGGAAAGTCGAGCCTCAATGAGCGTTACCGATCAGGCCAGTAAATTTGATTTCTTCCTTAATTGGAACTGATGATGGCCTTATGAAGGCTGAAAGCTGCTTTGTTTAATAAACCAGTTTGGATTTACATGGAAAAACAATTTATGTTATTCCATTAAGATGAACTCCATAGACTCCTATATCTGACGTATGTATGACTGATTTATGTTTTTTAGAAAGTAACTCATCAATATTTTCACCACAATTTTATGATCTATATAAAATTGTGGTGACAAGATTACTGTCTTACTTTCTATTAACCTCTTAAGTCATAATTATGCGAAGTAGAACCACAA
Organism: Gerris buenoi; assembly: GCA_001010745.2. Lineage (NCBI taxonomy): Eukaryota > Metazoa > Arthropoda > Insecta > Hemiptera > Gerridae > Gerris > Gerris buenoi. The sequence continues at coordinate 235,003 of KZ651808.1, forward strand.
AATCTCAATCAAAACAACCAAATTTATGAACGTATTAACAATATATCATCAAAGTTATTATTCCGGTTGTTTCCGCATCGAACAAGTTCGAATGGAACAATGGTATAATTCGCTCCTAACAGTAGAAGCATCTTCAGAGTTTGTTGTGTATACGCGTATAGATTTGTTCTACACATGAAATGCGTGAATGGAGTTGATGTCATTCATGTCTGATTAAAAACGAATACCTCCACAAAACACATTGAAATTTTCAAAACCAGCTTTTGGCGTCATGGCCTTTATAATTGTCGATAATAGGCACAGGAAAAGAAACCTGTCGAGGTGTCATATGAGAGATACAAATCGGACATTTCATTAACATGGGAAAAATAGTCCAATTTTAATTTTTTCTTTCTTCTCGCAGGTGTTTTTTTTTACTTTCTCATATACGCAGTATACTATATATCAAGAGGAAGTATTGTGATGGCCCAAAAATTAGATTTTGATGGATTTACACGTTTGAGGTCCCCTAAGACCAAAAAATGTGGGTTTGAAATAATGTTTATTTTACGACTGTGCAGTGCAGACACGTAAAACCTAATAAAAAACTGGGCCGATTTTGATGAATTTTGGCATACAGGTTCAGAAAAATCATACCCCGAGTAGTATCCGAGAAATGATATTGAGCTCCAAATTTGGGGGGTGCTAGACCCCTAGAAATTCTAAAATGTCGTTGATTTAAATTAAAATTTAACGATATAAGTAATTTTTCACCGGGAAATGTCTATTTTTCTTTCATATTGATAAAATTAAATTTGATTTTGTCGAAAGTCAAAAAACAGAAAGTAAACAACCACCTGTTTAACTCTTTTTAAATCTGTTTAAAATTCAGAAACATAAAGAAATATAATTTTTCAGAATGATCGATCACTGCTTCTGTTATTTGGTAAGCTCGGAACCAATAAATAATTTAAAAAAGATATTTGACGATTTAAATACAGTATCAATATCAATATGAGAAAGTTTGTTTACCTTTTTCTTTACCTTTTACCAGCATTGATGATGGTCTAGTGGCTGCCTTTGAAAGTTGAAATTTATTTATTTACAGAGGCATTCCTTTTAATGATATTATTTAGTTAACAATTTCCACAACTTTTACATGCTTCGTCAAATACAACGCAAATTTACTACTTAAACATTAAAAATAAAAGTCCAACTTTCAATGATAAAGTTGTATTTCTCCTGAAATTTCTCTCAGGAAACCTGTGTCAGCTTTGGTGACCATTGAAGTGCAATTGAAGCAGAAATCAATAACAATTTTAAAATCCTCAACATTTTTAAATTTATAATTTTGCGACTCAACATGAAAGACGTGTAGTTTAGGGGAAGGGAGGGTAAGGTGACGAACTTAAGATTCAAACATTTTTTCTGGACGAACTAAATCATTTTAATACCAGAAAATCACACAAGGACTACTTGCAAGCATTTCCTCCAATAAATTTTTTTGAAAGCAGTCATCCGCTCTTTTAGGATTAAGAACTATCATTTTTTAAAAACATGTCATTGATGACGAAGTGGGGTGGGCAAGATTACGAATACATAACAATTAATAATCAAAAGATAAAATTTTATTCAAAAAAATATAATAAATCAATAATATAAAGTAAATAAATAAATGAATCATCAATATCTAGGAGGTCATCATCCGTATCAATGTATGGGACCACTTATTATGATGAGTCATCGGAGGATGAAAAATTTAGATGACGACGATGTGAGGCACATTTCTTTGCATTTCTAGTTGTTTTCACTGATTTATAGGCTTTATTTTCTTTGCTAAAGTTTCAGCTTTTTTTAATTTTTCCTGTTTTAGTTCTATTACTTCTTACTGTAGTTCGTCATCTTACCCCACCTCGCCATTTTTAATTAAAATTTGTTTTCAAGTATCTTAGCGCATGATAAACAATCTAGATTTCACATGATTTATTACATTTTGAGTTGTACTTTAAGAATATCTTAAAGAGAATTTAAAATAATTTACCATAAAGGAGTAATTCCTTATGTTTTGAGGTCCAAAAATTAAAAGCACATACTCCAAAAACACGTTTAGGTTGGCTTCTCCTCATATGATGATCTGGCCTAGATTCTTTCCAGTGCTGCGTCTTTATCACTATCAGGAGTAACTAATGTGCCTTGCAGGAGCTGCTATCTATTGTCATATGGGAGAAATACCGAATTCGTCATCTTGCCCGCTTCGTCATCTTACCCTCCCTTCCCCTAATCATTACCAAAATGAAAAATACTTTTGTGTAAAGAAATTGTTTGGTTGTTGTTGGACACCTTTTTCATGACGATTTTCAAATTGAATTTTCTATGAATCTAGCATTTAAAGAACCTAAAAAATTGCAAATAATATCTAGGAAAACGAGAGAAATGCAAGATTTGCGGCAATTCTTTAGATTGTTGCTCCCCTAATAAAAAAAATAAAAAAAAACCAGAGTAGAGTAACAATCTACTCTGGGTTTTTAAAAACAAAATGTTTTTCTTTAGATTGTTACCCCCCTTTTAAAAACAGATATTCCTTTGTCCCAAAGTACATTGGACTAACATCCCTTTGTGTTTAAGCTTTTATTTTCCTAGACGCGACTCCAGCGTTAGACGCTCAAGCGATAGTCGTCCAGCAACTATCGCTGAGGACTCCCCTTTGAGTTTTCATGTTACCGTTTTCCTACCTTAGTGACTCTTAACATGCTTCAACTCAGCTTCACGATACCTTACGTGGTAGCCTTAGGTGGTAAACATAGCTTAATAGTTATTTAGTCCTAGTCCTTTATATTCTAAAACAAACATAGGGGAGTAACAATATAAAGAGCTACCTGTTTTGCTATTAATAAGGAACTTCAGGAATCAGGATTCTTTGGTCTGCAGGATAAACTTCAGGATTCTTTAGTCTGCTGAGGAGGATCTTGAGAATTACTAGAAGTCTGTGGTGGAAATCATACGCTATAAAAAAAGGACAATCTTCTTTAGTTATAGTCTTTAAGCATTTTTTGATAATAGTCTATGAACAATATGGTTTAATATCACCTTGTCCTTGGATTTTCACTATATTAATTTAAATGTAATGAAAAAAAGCGTGTTTTGAACATACGACCAAAAAATTGTTATCAACTTTGATCATCCACGTGGAACTGGATAACACGCAGTGTTCTCTGGAGGGGGAGGGATTGTGATCTGAGACCGGTCCCAATTTATGGAGTGGTGGGGGGAGTATTGTGATCTGGACATGGTATTGGAAGGTTTTGTCCTTGAGTTTGTTGAGTTTAGGAATCAGATGTGGCATTCAGTGGAGCGGTGAAGAGTCTAGAGTCTATGAGAGTTGAAAGCTATGAAGCCGGTTTTGCGGACTCGTGCTCGTGCTCCCCTCCAGAATGCCTTCCTGCCTAATTACCACCCCCGCCACATACCCAGGAATAAAGTAAAAGAAAAAATAATCACAGCTTTACAAAAACTCCTTAGCGTGTAATTTGTTGGCTTTTGCAGCTCAGGAGAAGGTTACATATGAGTAGTAGGTATTCAAGGTGATTCTGTTCCCTGTCCTCTACTTGTCTAAGTCTTTCTCAATGTTTGTTTTAATTCCTTGTTAGAAATATTTATTTTCTCTCTCTCTCTCTCTCTCTCTAGGTCTTCCTGAATGTTTATTTAATTCTTAACAAGAAATATTAATCTTCTTGAGCTTAACACAATGAAGTTTATCACTAATGTCATCTATCTTTGAGTGATTATTGAATTCATATAATAAATTGTATTCATTAGTCTAGCTCTAAAATCACTATCAATGGTTTGTGAAATCCCTGAAACAAAAAATAAAAGTTCCTTTCCGAAAAAACTTAAAATACCTCCCTAAATTCCGAACAAGTAGGTACTATTCATCACATCAGTCTAGCTCTAAAATCATCACCAATAGTTTGTATCATTCCTAGCAAGAAATACAAATTCCTTTCCTTACAACCTTTTAATACCCAGCTTAATTCCTAACAAGCATTGTTCATCAGCCTAGCTCTAAAATCTTCACCAATAGTTTGTTAAGTTCCTAACAAGAAATAAAAGATTTTTTCTCTCCCTAAAACCTTTATTTAAATATCCTCCTCATTGTTAGTTTTATTCCTAATATGCACTATTTATCATCCTAAATCTCCATTATTTCTTACAGTTTCAAAATTCCTAAACAAGAAATACAAATTCCGTTCCTAAAAACCTTTTAATACCCCCTAAATTCTTAACAAGAAATAAAAGTTTTATCTTTCCCTAAAACCTTTAAATATCCTCCTAAATGTTAGTTTGATTCCTAATAAGCTCTATTTATCATCCTAACTCTCTATTATTTCTTACAGTATGTAAAATTCCTAACACGAAATAAAAGTTCCTTTCCTTAAAACCTTTAAATACCCCGCTTAATTCCTAACAAGAACTATTCACCTGCCTATAGCTAGTGGTAGTGGTTTTCAGCATGACGTCTGTAAGCATGTGTGTTATCATCGTAGCACCCAGGACATTTAACCTAGAGAGTTTAAATTTGGCAGAAAATAATAAATAAAAATAATGTATAACTTTAAAAAAAAAAAAAAAAAAATCAGTTTGTTCAAAACGCTTACCCATCCAAGTACTGATCCACGCCCAATGCTGCTTCCTCCTGCTGTGAAGCCACTAAAGTGGCCAACGAAGTGAGGAAAAGTTCTGAGGTACCTACCCGGTACCCGATTTTTTAAAAATTATTTGAACACAAAAAAAATTCGTCTTTCTTCTTCGTACCTCTCTATGAATGACCAATATTAATATTCTTGTTCCAAATCAATAATATTTGGAATCGATCCAATCTCTTGACTAATGACATCATTGGATTCTTTAACATAATCTTTCTTTACTACAAATCTATTGACGGCAGAGTTTGATATTTTTCTTTTCATTTACCACTTATCAGAAAGAACTAACTATATAAATTCAATGATCATAAACCAGCCAGCCATTTAACTGTATTCGCTTTATAGATTTGGCAGGATAGGTCAACATTATGTTAGATTTAGTAAGCTTTAAACTTGTTTTTTGGTAAGCACAAAGGAAAAAAGCTTTGTTGAAATCAGCAGAGTATAATTTTTTAAAAAAGGGTATAGGTGCTGAAATCAGGTAGAACATTTTCAAGTTTGGTCTAAAGGGAGGATTTTTTGATTCCTCCCTTCTTATCAAGGGCTGGCCGAGACTTTCGCTGAGGAAAACACTTTTGTACGGCGATAAGGGCTCCTCTTTCTACCGGAATATTTTACGATAGTGTAAGAAAATCCCTTTTCCCCTCCCTTTACTATAAAGAGAACCCTTTTGGTTAGGGTTGGAGCCCTTCTAGCATAGCTCAGACTTCACCGCACTGGAATTTATACCCGCACTTTGGTGGTGGGGGAGTGTAAAAAAAACTTTTTTTTACCTACAAGAAAAAAATAACAAACAAACTATAAAAATAAAGTTAGAAAAATATATAATATATAAAAAAAGGGCGAGATGAAAATACATAAATAAATATATAAAAAGATAAAAGATTTTTTTTCCTCCATTTTTTCATAAAAAATTATATTTAACTTTTTAAGGAAAAAGCAACATGTTTACCTACTTTAAAACAAATGAAATATGAGGAATATAATATAGTTAAAAGAGTTATAAAAATGAATTTACAATCGAAGTATAAAAAGAAAGACAATTCTCGTAAAAAAATAAGGATTTATAGAACTTTGATGGAGGTCGTATTAATGAAATCAAAGAAACTGCCTTTCCACTTCAAATAATTTTTTTTTTTTATTTATGAGATCAGCTTCCAGCCTTTATAACGCTGGCATCAGTACCGACAATAAATGGAGAAGAAGAGTTACATTAATAAAATAATATGAAGAGGGTGAGTCTGTATGATATTCGTGACCATCGTAAAGTAAAACCAGAGTTTTACATTAGTCTACAGGAGTCTTGTTTGTCTACAAGAGTCTTATATTAATCTACAAGAGTCTTACGTATAGTCTAAAAAGGTTTACAAAAATAAAAATATTAGGTTTGTATAATATTGGCGTGTAAGAATCTAAGTCTTACAAGAGTTTTACGTTTGTCTATTCTAGAAGCATCTCTAATCTATCAATTCTAGAAGCATCTCTAATATATCTATTCTAGAAGCATCTCTAATTTATATATCCTAGAAGCATCTCTAATCTACTTATTCTAGAAGCATCTCTAATCTATATATTCTAGATGCATATCTAATCTATCTATTCTAGAAACATCTCTAATCTATCTATTCTAGACGCATCTCTAATCTATCTATTCTAGAAGCATCTATAATCTATTTATTCTAGATTCATCTCTAATCTATCTATTCTAGAAGCATCTCTAATTTATATAATCTAGAAGCATCTCTAATCTATATAATCGAGATGCATCTTTTAACTATCTATTCTAGAATCATCTCTAATCTATCTATTCCAGAAGTATCTCTGATCTATCTATTCTAGAAGTATCTCTAATCTATCTATTCTAGATGCATCTCTAATCTATCTATTCTAGAAGCATCTCCAATTTACCTATTTTAGAAGCATCTCTAATCTATATATTCTAGAACCATCTATAATCTATCTATATTCTAGATGCATCTCTAATCTACCTATTCTAGAAGCAACTCTATAATCTATCTATTCTAGAATGACAAGCATCTCTATAATCTATCTGTTCTAGGAGCATCTCTAATCTATCTATTCTAGAAGCATCTCTAATCTATCTCACTAGAAAGCTAGGATTCACTAGAAAGCTATGTTTTCTGCAGAGATGTCTAGACATTTCAAATTATTTGTTTAATAATTGGAAGTCGTGATTACTTGGTTGTTTTTTTCACTTGATACACCCCTTTTTTTCATGATTGAAAAAACCCCTCACGAGGCTTTTCAATTCACGAATTACTAAATATCTATTGAAAAGCATCATGAATTTCAAATTTCAACAGTTATTTCAAATAAATATTTTTCAATTCGTTCAATAAATTGTTTGGAATATATCTCTGTGAGTTTAACTAATTTATTTTATATTTTTTCTGTTTCAGGTATGATTGATTCTATTTTATCTATTGGCGAGAAATTGGTAAATTATCAATTTTGGATTAACTTTGCTTTTTGGTAATTATAATTATTTAAATAATACTTTTTCCGGAAAAACGACTGATATAATTAAATGCATATAGAATTGTTTAATCAAAGTCGTCGCAACTGAATTAATTAACGAAATAATTGTAACGGATGTTCTTCTTTAGACTGTTACTCCTCTTATAAACAAAACAGAGGGGAGTAAGATCTAAAGAAGGTGTACGAAAAGTTCTTCTTTAGACTGTTACTCCCCTTATAAAATCAGAAGGGTGGTATTCTTTTGTCCCTTAAGTACATTGGACTAAACATCCCTTTTGTCTTTATAGTTATTCAGTCTAAGCCATTTATATTACAAAACCACACAGGGGAGTAACAATCTAAAGAAGTACCGATCGATCATCCGTATAGGTATTTCGAAGGAGCAGTTAGTTCTCCTATCAATATAAAATTAAATAGCTTCGGCGTCACTGCGTTTAATTCCTGGATCAACACAATCCAGGGGAGTGTAAACAAAACAGAGGGGAGAAATAATCTAAAGAAGGTGTACGGAATGTTCTTCTTTAGAATGTTACTCCCCTTATAAAAACAGAAATGTGATATTCCTTTGTCCCAAAGTACATTGGACTAAACATCCCTTTGTCTTGATGATTATTTAATCAAAGTTATTCAAATAAGAACATAGGGGAGTAACTATCTAAAGAAGTACCATTTTTTGACTCAACGCTCGCTAAATCAGAATTGTGTTTGTAATGATTCTATTGGACTAAATATATCTTTGTCTATATAATTATTTAGTCAAAGTTATTCGAATAAAAGAAGGGGAGTTACTAAAACAGAATTGTGTTTGCAATGATTCTATTGGACTAATCATACCTTTGTCTTGATAATTATTTAGTCAAAGTTATTCGAATAAAAACAGGGGAGTAACTAAAACAGAATTGTGTTTGTAATGATTCTAAAAAACTGTAGGATTGTCGGTGGAAGATATACTAAGATCGGGAAAGTAAAAGATGAACTAGTCTTAAAAGGAAGTTGATTGGTTGCAAGCTCTGATACTAAGAAGGTTACTTTCTCTGTTGGCTGAGTGGCGAGAAAGCGGGTCATTGGCACAGCGAACTAACCAGAGGCAGCTTGCCTTCGCCACGCGTCCTTTTTATACACTACCAACTACCGAGCCGGCATGTTGGCCTTCCATCGCTTCCAATCTATATTAAATGTACAATTTTACTTCAATTTGAACCCGTATATACAATATACATGCAACTAAAATTCATGTAATGTGAAACCTATTCAAGCTTAATTTAGTGATTATTCATCAGGTTGATATGAATTTGAAAAGATAGATTTCCGTTGGATAGAAATTAGGTTTATTTGAATGAAATATTATATGATATAGAGAAATATATTATGAATACAATTATTAGAAATATATATTTTTTCGATAGAAATTTGGTTGATTAAGATTAGGAACGATAGATTTTCGTTGAATAGAAATTAGA
>KZ651808.1:322465-337017 GCA_001010745.2 Gerris buenoi
TGTGTGGAGAAAGTATTTGGGTTCGTGCCTGAAGTTAATGTTGAAGTATTTTGAGTATAACATGGTGGATTTGTTACTAAATTGTTTATTATATTTGGACAGACAGACAGGCAGACACAAGAATGAAACTATAAGGGTTTTATTTTTGGTTTTACCAACGAAACCCTAAAAAGTAGTTAGATATCAGACTTGCCAATATAAAGACGGAAAATTTATTAGATGTTGAGAAAAGATAGTGGCAACTTTCGTAATTAGACTAAACCCGCAAGGAGAGTAATAAATCTTCACACCTTGACGGCTTACACTTAATAGAACAGAGGTATTTTCTTAAGCCATTATGCCGACAACATTCTAATTAAATTGTACCTTTAATTGGGGGGGGGGGGGGGTTCTAAACCCCCTTCTCCCCCCCCCCCCTTAAAAGTCCCTGAAAATTAAAGTAATCACTAAATGTTGCAACTCTACAAACCTCCTGTAACCTCCTGAACTCCTGTTGAGTTTAGAGTTTTACGTGACTGGAACAGGTAAAAATGTTACTTGAATGCTTCAGAGGGGAGAGGGTAGAGGGTGGGGGTAGAGGGAGAGGTTAAAATGTTGGAGAAGTGTCGGGTAGTTGGTACTTTAAGAAGTTCAATTTACCTCCTAACACTCTACAGGCTTCTTGAGGTAAGTATTAATCAACAATGGACTTACCCCACCAAGTCGAACATTCATTCTCTTCACCGCATTTTACCTCGGTTTCAGTTGGGGTGAAGGAAACTTTAAGGAAACCTTTGGAAATTCCTTCTAAAACTAAAACTTATCCAATGCTTTAATACCACTTAAACTTGTTACTTCCAATTTAACGTTTAAGTGAGTGAATAATTTAATTTTAAATTGATTTGGTCCGAAATTCAAAAACAAATTGTTTAATGCTTAATTTTAATTTAAATTTATTAAAATTAAAATGTTATTAAACTATTATTTATTAAAAATAAAAATGGTTGTGCGTGGGAGTCTCACGTAAAAAGAGTTTTCGATGGTATTGCCAAATGTTAACGCTTTTTGACAAAATGGCGTGGAATATTAAACAATTTACACGTGTTATATATTTATGTAATCTACTCTTTAATGCCTGTCATTTGATACCCTACTCAATTTTTTTTTTTTTTTTTTTTTTTTTTTTTTTTTTTTTTTTTTTTTTTTTTTTTTTNTAATTAGACTAAACCCGCAAGGAGAGTAATAAATCTTCACACCTTGACGGCTTACACTTAATAGAACAGAGGTATTTTCTTAAGCCATTATGCCGACAACATTCTAATTAAATTGTACCTTTAATTTAATTAAATCCAATTAAACGAAGCCAAATAAATCCTACTCTTTTTACTTTAAGGTCTAGATTGAGCTTCTAAATTGAATTATTTGGTTTCGAGCTTACCGAAGGTAAAGGAAGCTATGTGATCGTTCCGAAGAACGGAACGCTTTTATGTCTCTGATTTTAAAAATTTTAAGACAGAAATCTATTTTTAGACATCAGAGAACATTTATTTGGTTCCGTGTCTGTCTGTCGCTCAATTTTTGCAAATCAAGATACCTTAAAAACTATAAGTCCGATTTTAATGAAATTTGTATGTTAGGTCATAATTAGCTCATTGTTGGTCCCATATATGTCTCTTCCACATGCGCAAAATATACATGTATTTATACTTATTGCCTCAAAAGTATTTATCTGATTTGTATAAAACTTCTATTGTTTATCGAAAGTAACCCGCATTTAGCCCCAGATTAATTTGATGCGCTCCTTAATTTTTGTTTAACTGATACTTAAATTAATGTAAAAAGTCACAACAATTTTGACTGAGTAAAGAAACAGGGGCAAAAATTAAACAAAATAGACAATGATAGCTTGTAAAAGCATAAAATCAATAATGTACGTGATAGGATGAGAGGAAGCTATGTGCCACACTAATTGGCAGTCTACTTTTGTTTCTTTTAAGGTAAAAAAAAACACTTATTCTAGTTAGTTAGAAGTAGTTTTTTAATGTAATAACTAAAAGAATATAATATAATTCTCTTATATTTTTGTTGTTATTCCATTACGAATATATGATTTGAAGATTATTTATTACATCCTTTATAGGTACTGATTGTACAACAAATTTAAATTCTTTTTCCTTATATTACATTTTACAAATAGTTTATTTAAAAAAAAAAAAAAACCTTATTTCAATAAATTCTCTGATTTGATTTTTTCCCCTACCTACATCTCCCATCTATATTCTCTTAATTTAATTAAATTGAACTACACCGCAAACATATATAGTTGTATACAAGCATATATATGTTTCTTTATTTATTTAGTATACTTGCAAATTAAAACGATTTCAATATACATGTTTCATAGAGATGTTTTTTAAGTGTAAAATACACATTGTGTGTGTTGTTTATATTTTATTTTCTCATGATCCTAGTACATATAAAAAGAGAAAGTATTGTGATAAAAAAACACTTTGAGTTTAAATTTTTAATGCTACACGCAGTCATCTATAGTCGCTAGAGGCCGATATGCGCATTGGCCTCCTCCACATTGATCTTCTATCTACGGCGATCATGGACAAAACTGTTGTTTAAAAATGGCTGTATGTAGTCTGTGTTGATGCATGGAGCCTGGAGCCTGAAATGTAAGTCTGATTTCAATGAAATGTGACTTCCATGTTGAGTCATAATCATACCCTAAAGCCTTGTTCGCAAGTAATTTAGTCGACTGGCGAGTAGATTAGTAACTAAACGTGTCTGAACGGCAACANAGTAAAAAAAATCTTATAAATTGCTCTTTGTTAAGGAAGCTATGGCCTTTTAAAGCAAGGTATAATGGTAAACCAAACTTTACCTGAAATATTACGCAAAGCAAAGAGGGGGGGGGGGAAGCAACTTAAATTGGCTTTTTATTTTGTTCAGAATCAAAAAGGTAATTAGAAAACCCCAGAGCAGCTGATTAAGAGGAAAATTAGATTTTCATTTTGATTTCGGTGAACTTATAGAGGGGGTAAAGAGTGAGAAACTTTTTCGGTTGAAGAGAACCTGGGGTAAAAAAAAGACAGGGAGATTCGGTCGAGGGTGTAATTAAGGTCTTGAATTAGCTCCCTGTGGAGTTTGCTTGAGGTAAAAGCCTCTTTGTACTGCATTCTCACAGGATCTTAAATTTACAAAATGTAAGTGTTTGTTTTAATCTTTTTTCTGTTGGGTGGAGGGAGAGAAGAAAAACATAAATTTATCAATGAGAAAAGTTTCGTTCAAGAGAAAGTTAAAGGAAAGTGAGGGAGATTAATTGAACAGTGGAATGAACGATTAGTATAAAACCACTGTAAAAAGAAGAACAGAAAAAGTTTAATTTGTTATTCCTTAAGTACAGTTAGAATTTTTCTAGTCTCCTTATGTTGATACTTATTCTGGACCCTCCTGTCATTATAACTTACCCTGGATCCTCCTGTCGTTATTACTTACTCTGGATCCTCCTTTCATTATTACTTACTCTGGATCCTCCTGTCATTATTACTTACTCTGGATCCTCCTGTCATTATTACTTACTCTGGATACTCACTTACTAAACTATTTGACTAAATACTCGATTCATCTCACTCTTTTTTTCGGGTGAGTAAAAATAGATATCCTTACGTTGAATGTGTGACTGCACTTTCATTAAAAGAAAATTAAAACAATTTTCAGTCATTCTCGAAATTCCGAAGTTTTCTGTAGGATCTTCTAATGCTAAATATTTGAGAAGAGAAGTAGTACCTCCTAATTTCATCCCTTCTCTAAATCCATTTTCGTATCCATACATTTTTTGCTGTTGACATACTAACTTCTTCTAAAATAGACATAGCAATAAGCTTATTAGCTTATTTACTTTGTTGCGTTGCCTATCCATCTCGCAAGTAACTAGCTACTAATGCACTGGACCGTTTAGTGAAGTGCAAATGCGAACGATTTTTGGTGAGTTGCTACTAGCTCAGTTACTAGATTACTCGCTACTCGACTAAATACTTTTCAAGTGCGAACAAGGCTTGAGGTGGAACAACTACTAAATGTAAAAGAAATGACAAAGTAAGTATACATTCTCATATGAGAAAGTTCAAACAGTTTTTTATTTGATTCGAGTAAATAAAAAGGGTGTACAAAGAATAAATCCAGAGAAACGAGAACTAAAATGGTTTATCTGATATGTAGAGATTTAAACAATGTTATTTTTACTTTAGTATCGTGTTCAAGCTGAGAATTAGTTTTAAATCTCTTTGACTAGGCTTAAAGTGGAATACTTTGAAGCATCAGCTTGATTCCTAAGCTGGCTGCTTGACAAAGTCCCTTGGGCTTAGCTTCTCAGATCGTAGCTGGCACGTGACTTAACGCCTAACTTCTTTTTCATTCGCTTCTTTCACGCGTTTTACTTCTGACAGTTTCTATTTGTTCGGGGCTTTTTCTTTTCTTTCTAAGTCTTTTGTTGTGTGGAGAAAGTATTTGGGTTCGTGCCTGAAGTTAATGTTGAAGTATTTTGAGTATAACATGGTGGATTTGTTACTAAATTGTTTATTATATTTGTGCAATATGTAGCTGTAATTTTTTCAACGTTGCTATTTTTTGTAGCTGTTCATTGGTTGTTTTTTTAAGTAGGTATATTTAAAGTAAATTTAGTGATAACATAGCCTCCGCAATAGCTTTACACAATACTATCATATCTGCTTGTAACGTAGAAGAATTGGATTCAATCTCGTCTCCGGTTAGGTGACCCAGTCTTGGTGTTCATTCAGCAACTGATATAAAAGGGTAGCCTTTAGTGATAACTTATCAGTGATAAGTTATGCAAATATGCAAAATCCGAACTCTACTTATCACTAAAGGCTACCCATTTTTATCAGATGCTGCATAAACACCAAGACTGGGTCACCTAACCGGAGATCACTCATAAGTTACAAATTTACAATTATAGGGCTGATGGAGCGACTCAGCAATCTCTTAAAATCCACTGCGTTTAGTGTTGTAAAAGCCTTTTGGCAGGCCCACGTCATCCACTACATATACATAGTTCTATAAGCCCTTTGGCAGGTCCAAGACAACCCAAAGTTATCCAGTACATATAGTTTGTATAAGCCCTTTGGCAGGTCCAAGACAACCCAAAGTTATCCAGTACATATAGTTTGTATAAGCCCTTTGGCAGGTCCAAGACAACCCAAAGTCATCCAGTACATATAGTTTGTATAAGCCTTTTGGCAGGCCCAAGCCAACCCCACGTCATCCTCTACATATAGTTCTAAAAGCCCTCTGGCAGGTCCAAGACAACCCAAAGTCATTTACTACTTATAGTTCTATAAGCATTTTGGCAGGTCCAAGCCAACCCCTCTTCATCTACTTCTTATAGTTCTCCAAGCTTTTTGGGAGGTCCAAGCCAACCGCTCGTCATCTAGTACTTATAGTTCTATAAGCCCTTTGGCACATCCAAGCTGTCCAAGGTTTTTCGTGACATGGATTAATTTATTAAAGCTAAAAGATAACAAAATAAGCGAGGTCTTAATTACTTTGAACCTCGAAAACCAAAAGAAAATTTGCTGATTGGCCAGAAAATCGAAAGTAAAAAAAATCTTATAAATTGCTCTTTGTTAAGGAAGCTATGGCCTTTTAAAGCAAGGTATAATGGTAAACCAAACTTTACCTGAAATATTACGCAAAGCAAAGAGGGGGGGGGGGAAGCAACTTAAATTGGCTTTTTATTTTGTTCAGAATCAAAAAGGTAATTAGAAAACCCCAGAGCAGCTGATTAAGAGGAAAATTAGATTTTCATTTTGATTTCGGTGAACTTATAGAGGGGGTAAAGAGTGAGAAACTTTTTCGGTTGAAGAGAACCTGGGGTAAAAAAAAGACAGGGAGATTCGGTCGAGGGTGTAATTAAGGTCTTGAATTAGCTCCCTGTGGAGTTTGCTTGAGGTAAAAGCCTCTTTGTACTGCATTCTCACAGGATCTTAAATTTACAAAATGTAAGTGTTTGTTTTAATCTTTTTTCTGTTGGGTGGAGGGAGAGAAGAAAAACATAAATTTATCAATGAGAAAAGTTTCGTTCAAGAGAAAGTTAAAGGAAAGTGAGGGAGATTAATTGAACAGTGGAATGAACGATTAGTATAAAACCACTGTAAAAAGAAGAACAGAAAAAGTTTAATTTGTTATTCCTTAAGTACAGTTAGAATTTTTCTAGTCTCCTTATGTTGATACTTATTCTGGACCCTCCTGTCATTATAACTTACCCTGGATCCTCCTGTCGTTATTACTTACTCTGGATCCTCCTTCCATTATTCTTTACTCTAGATCCTCCTGTCGTTATTACTTACTCTGGATCCTCCTGTCATTATTACTTACTCTAGATCCTCCTTCCACTATTCTTTACTCTAGATCTTCCTGTCATTATTACTTACTCTGGATCCTCCTTCCATTATTATTTACTCTGGATCCTTTTGTCATTATTACTTAGATCTTCCTGTCATTATTACTTACTCTAGATCCTCCTTCCATTATTCTTTACTCTAGATCTTCCTGTCATTATTACTTACTCTGGATCCTCCTTCCATTATTATTTACTCTGGATCCTTTTGTCATTATTACTTAGATCTTCCTGTCATTATTACTTACTCTAGATCCTCCTTCCATTATTCTTTACTCTAGATCTTCCTGTCATTATTACTTACTCTGGATCCTCCTTCCATTATTATTTACTCTGGATCCTTTTGTCATTATTACTTAGATCTTCCTGTCATTATTACTTACTCTAGATCCTCCTTCCATTATTCTTTACTCTAGATCTTCCTGTCATTATTACTTACTCTGGATCCTCCTTCCATTATTATTTACTCTGGATCCTTTTGTCATTATTACTTAGATCTTCCTGTCATTATTACTTACTCTAGATCCTCCTTCCATTATTCTTTACTCTAGATCTTCCTGTCATTATTACTTACTCTGGATCCTCCTTCCATTATTATTTACTCTGGATCCTTTTGTCATTATTACTTAGATCTTCCTGTCATTATTACTTACTCTAGATCCTCCTTCCATTATTCTTTACTCTAGATCTTCCTGTCATTATTACTTACTCTGGATCCTCCTTCCATTATTATTTACTCTGGATCCTTTTGTCATTATTACTTAGATCTTCCTGTCATTATTACTTACTCTAGATCCTCCTTCCATTATTCTTTACTCTAGATCTTCCTGTCATTATTACTTACTCTGGATCCTCCTTCCATTATTATTTACTCTGGATCCTTTTGTCATTATTACTTAGATCTTCCTGTCATTATTACTTACTCTAGATCCTCCTTCCATTATTCTTTACTCTAGATCTTCCTGTCATTATTACTTACTCTGGATCCTCCTTCCATTATTATTTACTCTGGATCCTTTTGTCATTATTACTTAGATCTTCCTGTCATTATTACTTACTCTAGATCCTCCTTCCATTATTCTTTACTCTAGATCTTCCTGTCATTATTACTTACTCTGGATCCTCCTTCCATTATTATTTACTCTGGATCCTTTTGTCATTATTACTTAGATCTTCCTGTCATTATTACTTACTCTAGATCCTCCTTCCATTATTCTTTACTCTAGATCTTCCTGTCATTATTACTTACTCTGGATCCTCCTTCCATTATTATTTACTCTGGATCCTTTTGTCATTATTACTTAGATCTTCCTGTCATTATTACTTACTCTAGATCCTCCTTCCATTATTCTTTACTCTAGATCTTCCTGTCATTATTACTTACTCTGGATCCTCCTTCCATTATTATTTACTCTGGATCCTTTTGTCATTATTACTTAGATCTTCCTGTCATTATTACTTACTCTAGATCCTCCTTCCATTATTCTTTACTCTAGATCTTCCTGTCATTATTACTTACTCTGGATCCTCCTTCCATTATTATTTACTCTGGATCCTTTTGTCATTATTACTTAGATCTTCCTGTCATTATTACTTACTCTAGATCCTCCTTCCATTATTCTTTACTCTAGATCTTCCTGTCATTATTACTTACTCTGGATCCTCCTTCCATTATTATTTACTCTGGATCCTTTTGTCATTATTACTTAGATCTTCCTGTCATTATTACTTACTCTAGATCCTCCTTCCATTATTCTTTACTCTAGATCTTCCTGTCATTATTACTTACTCTGGATCCTCCTTCCATTATTATTTACTCTGGATCCTTTTGTCATTATTACTTAGATCTTCCTGTCATTATTACTTACTCTAGATCCTCCTTCCATTATTCTTTACTCTAGATCTTCCTGTCATTATTACTTACTCTGGATCCTCCTTCCATTATTATTTACTCTGGATCCTTTTGTCATTATTACTTAGATCTTCCTGTCATTATTACTTACTCTAGATCCTCCTTCCATTATTCTTTACTCTAGATCTTCCTGTCATTATTACTTACTCTGGATCCTCCTTCCATTATTATTTACTCTGGATCCTTTTGTCATTATTACTTAGATCTTCCTGTCATTATTACTTACTCTAGATCCTCCTTCCATTATTCTTTACTCTAGATCTTCCTGTCATTATTACTTACTCTGGATCCTCCTTCCATTATTATTTACTCTGGATCCTTTTGTCATTATTACTTAGATCTTCCTGTCATTATTACTTACTCTAGATCCTCCTTCCATTATTCTTTACTCTAGATCTTCCTGTCATTATTACTTACTCTGGATCCTCCTTCCATTATTATTTACTCTGGATCCTTTTGTCATTATTACTTAGATCTTCCTGTCATTATTACTTACTCTAGATCCTCCTTCCATTATTCTTTACTCTAGATCTTCCTGTCATTATTACTTACTCTGGATCCTCCTTCCATTATTATTTACTCTGGATCCTTTTGTCATTATTACTTAGATCTTCCTGTCATTATTACTTACTCTAGATCCTCCTTCCATTATTCTTTACTCTAGATCTTCCTGTCATTATTACTTACTCTGGATCCTCCTTCCATTATTATTTACTCTGGATCCTTTTGTCATTATTACTTAGATCTTCCTGTCATTATTACTTACTCTAGATCCTCCTTCCATTATTCTTTACTCTAGATCTTCCTGTCATTATTACTTACTCTGGATCCTCCTTCCATTATTATTTACTCTGGATCCTTTTGTCATTATTACTTAGATCTTCCTGTCATTATTACTTACTCTAGATCCTCCTTCCATTATTCTTTACTCTAGATCTTCCTGTCATTATTACTTACTCTGGATCCTCCTTCCATTATTATTTACTCTGGATCCTTTTGTCATTATTACTTAGATCTTCCTGTCATTATTACTTACTCTAGATCCTCCTTCCATTATTCTTTACTCTAGATCTTCCTGTCATTATTACTTACTCTGGATCCTCCTTCCATTATTATTTACTCTGGATCCTTTTGTCATTATTACTTAGATCTTCCTGTCATTATTACTTACTCTAGATCCTCCTTCCATTATTCTTTACTCTAGATCTTCCTGTCATTATTACTTACTCTGGATCCTCCTTCCATTATTATTTACTCTGGATCCTTTTGTCATTATTACTTAGATCTTCCTGTCATTATTACTTACTCTAGATCCTCCTTCCATTATTCTTTACTCTAGATCTTCCTGTCATTATTACTTACTCTGGATCCTCCTTCCATTATTATTTACTCTGGATCCTTTTGTCATTATTACTTAGATCTTCCTGTNATTAGTAACTAAACGTGTCTGAACGGCAACATTTTAGTCAAGTAATTTAGTCACTTACTACTACTACTACTACTAGTCACTTACTAAACTATTTGACTAAATACTCGATTCATCTCACTCTTTTTTTCGGGTGAGTAAAAATAGATATCCTTACGTTGAATGTGTGACTGCACTTTCATTAAAAGAAAATTAAAACAATTTTCAGTCATTCTCGAAATTCCGAAGTTTTCTGTAGGATCTTCTAATGCTAAATATTTGAGAAGAGAAGTAGTACCTCCTAATTTCATCCCTTCTCTAAATCCATTTTCGTATCCATACATTTTTTGTTGTTGACATACTAACTTCTTCTAAAATAGACATAGCAATAAGCTTATTAGCTTATTTACTTTGTTGCGTTGCCTATCCATCTCGCAAGTAACTAGCTACTAATGTACTGGACCGTTTAGTGAAGTGCAAATGCGAGCGATTTTTGGTGAGTTGCTACTAGCTCAGTTACTAGATTACTCGCTACTCGACTAAATACTTTTCAAGTGCGAACAAGGCTTGAGGTGGAACAACTACTAAATGTAAAAGACATGACAAAGTAAGTATACATTCTCATATGAGAAAGTTCAAACAGTTTTTTATTTGATTCGAGTAAATAAAAAGGGAGTACAAAGAATAAATCCAGAGAAACGAGAACTAAAATGGTTTATCTGATATGTAGAGATTTAAACAATGTTATTTTTACTTTAGTATCGTGTTCAAGCTGAGAATTAGTTTTAAATCTCTTTGACTAGGCTTAAAGTGGAATACTTTGAAGCATCAGCTTGATTCCTAAGCTGGCTGCTTGACAAAGTCCCTTGGGCTTAGCTTCTCAGATCGTAGCTGGCACGTGACTTAACGCCTAACTTCTTTTTCATTCGCTTCTTTCACGCGTTTTACTTCTGACAGTTTCTATTTGTTCGGGGCTTTTTCTTTTCTTTCTAAGTCTTTTGTTGTGTGGAGAAAGTATTTGGGTTCGTGCCTGAAGTTAATGTTGAAGTATTTTGAGTATAACATGGTGGATTTGTTACTAAATTGTTTATTATATTTGTGCAATATGTAGCTGTAATTTTTTCAACGTTGCTATTTTTTGTAGCTGTTCATTGGTTGTTTTTTTAAGTAGGTATATTTAAAGTAAATTTAGTGATAACATAGCCTCCGCAATAGCTTTACACAATACTATCATATCTGCTTGTAACGTAGAAGAATTGGATTCAATCTCGTCTCCGGTTAGGTGACCCAGTCTTGGTGTTCATTCAGCAACTGATATAAAAGGGTAGCCTTTAGTGATAACTTATCAGTGATAAGTTATGCAAATATGCAAAATCCGAACTCTACTTATCACTAAAGGCTACCCATTTTTATCAGATGCTGCATAAACAACAAGACTGGGTCACCTAACCGGAGATCACTCATAAGTTACAAATTTACAATTATAGGGCTGATGGAGCGACTCAGCAATCTCTTAAAATCCACTGCGTTTAGTGTTGTAAAAGCCTTTTGGCAGGCCCACGTCATCCACTACATATACATAGTTCTATAAGCCCTTTGGCAGGTCCAAGACAACCCAAAGTTATCCAGTACATATAGTTTGTATAAGCCCTTTGGCAGGTCCAAGACAACCCAAAGTTATCCAGTACATATAGTTTGTATAAGCCCTTTGGCAGGTCCAAGACAACCCAAAGTTATCCAGTACATATAGTTTGTATAAGCCCTTTGGCAGGTCCAAGACAACCCAAAGTTATCCAGTACATATAGTTTGTATAAGCCCTTTGGCAGGTCCAAGACAACCCAAAGTTATCCAGTACATATAGTTTGTATAAGCCCTTTGGCAGGTCCAAGACAACCCAAAGTTATCCAGTACATATAGTTTGTATAAGCCCTTTGGCAGGTCCAAGACAACCCAAAGTTATCCAGTACATATAGTTTGTATAAGCCCTTTGGCAGGTCCAAGACAACCCAAAGTTATCCAGTACATATAGTTTGTATAAGCCCTTTGGCAGGTCCAAGACAACCCAAAGTTATCCAGTACATATAGTTTGTATAAGCCCTTTGGCAGGTCCAAGACAACCCAAAGTTATCCAGTACATATAGTTTGTATAAGCCCTTTGGCAGGTCCAAGACAACCCAAAGTTATCCAGTACATATAGTTTGTATAAGCCCTTTGGCAGGTCCAAGACAACCCAAAGTTATCCAGTACATATAGTTTGTATAAGCCCTTTGGCAGGTCCAAGACAACCCAAAGTTATCCAGTACATATAGTTTGTATAAGCCCTTTGGCAGGTCCAAGACAACCCAAAGTTATCCAGTACATATAGTTTGTATAAGCCCTTTGGCAGGTCCAAGACAACCCAAAGTTATCCAGTACATATAGTTTGTATAAGCCCTTTGGCAGGTCCAAGACAACCCAAAGTTATCCAGTACATATAGTTTGTATAAGCCCTTTGGCAGGTCCAAGACAACCCAAAGTTATCCAGTACATATAGTTTGTATAAGCCCTTTGGCAGGTCCAAGACAACCCAAAGTTATCCAGTACATATAGTTTGTATAAGCCCTTTGGCAGGTCCAAGACAACCCAAAGTTATCCAGTACATATAGTTTGTATAAGCCCTTTGGCAGGTCCAAGACAACCCAAAGTTATCCAGTACATATAGTTTGTATAAGCCCTTTGGCAGGTCCAAGACAACCCAAAGTTATCCAGTACATATAGTTTGTATAAGCCCTTTGGCAGGTCCAAGACAACCCAAAGTTATCCAGTACATATAGTTTGTATAAGCCCTTTGGCAGGTCCAAGACAACCCAAAGTTATCCAGTACATATAGTTTGTATAAGCCCTTTGGCAGGTCCAAGACAACCCAAAGTTATCCAGTACATATAGTTTGTATAAGCCCTTTGGCAGGTCCAAGACAACCCAAAGTTATCCAGTACATATAGTTTGTATAAGCCCTTTGGCAGGTCCAAGACAACCCAAAGTTATCCAGTACATATAGTTTGTATAAGCCCTTTGGCAGGTCCAAGACAACCCAAAGTTATCCAGTACATATAGTTTGTATAAGCCCTTTGGCAGGTCCAAGACAACCCAAAGTTATCCAGTACATATAGTTTGTATAAGCCCTTTGGCAGGTCCAAGACAACCCAAAGTTATCCAGTACATATAGTTTGTATAAGCCCTTTGGCAGGTCCAAGACAACCCAAAGTTATCCAGTACATATAGTTTGTATAAGCCCTTTGGCAGGTCCAAGACAACCCAAAGTTATCCAGTACATATAGTTTGTATAAGCCCTTTGGCAGGTCCAAGACAACCCAAAGTTATCCAGTACATATAGTTTGTATAAGCCCTTTGGCAGGTCCAAGACAACCCAAAGTTATCCAGTACATATAGTTTGTATAAGCCCTTTGGCAGGTCCAAGACAACCCAAAGTTATCCAGTACATATAGTTTGTATAAGCCCTTTGGCAGGTCCAAGACAACCCAAAGTTATCCAGTACATATAGTTTGTATAAGCCCTTTGGCAGGTCCAAGACAACCCAAAGTTATCCAGTACATATAGTTTGTATAAGCCCTTTGGCAGGTCCAAGACAACCCAAAGTTATCCAGTACATATAGTTTGTATAAGCCCTTTGGCAGGTCCAAGACAACCCAAAGTTATCCAGTACATATAGTTTGTATAAGCCCTTTGGCAGGTCCAAGACAACCCAAANTTATTACTTAATCTGGATCCTCCTTTCATTATTACTTACTCTGGACCCTCCTTCCATTATTATTTACTCTGGATCCTTTTGTCATTATTACTTAGATCTTCCTGTCATTATTATTTTTCATTTTATTTCTGGATCCTCTTGTGATTATTACTTACTCTGAATCCTCATTTCAATACTTCTTACTCTGGATAATCCTATTATTATTACTTGTAATCACGATCACACTGTTCAATCAAAGCTACCTAATAACATATTAAAGTTATTCTATCGAGCCTCAATAAGGATCAAG
The DNA here is from genome assembly GCA_001010745.2 of Gerris buenoi. Lineage (NCBI taxonomy): Eukaryota > Metazoa > Arthropoda > Insecta > Hemiptera > Gerridae > Gerris > Gerris buenoi. The sequence continues at coordinate 336,224 of KZ651808.1, forward strand.
TTTATCTTCCATATCATTTACGTTAATATTGCTTGTTTACGTACTCTGTTTGGACCTCTTCTACTCTGCACTCTTGAGGTATGAAAAAAATAAGTTTCACCCTCTCCCTATATTTTTTGAAATTAGTTCGAGTTAGTTGGTTATAGTTAGAGGTGGTTCAAGGTTGTTGGTGTCTAACCACCTTAAACAACCTCTATAATTTTTCTGTAATAATTTCTGTAACTTTTATACTGGAATAGTCCTAAATCATACTACCACATTAAAAATAAATTATAATTAACTTCTTTTGAAACTCAAACTATATCACTGAAAATAAACTTTTCTTTTCGTAGAAAAAAAAAAAATCAAAAAGGTTCTCCTACTTGTCACAAAACTTAATTAGTCTTATAGATTTTATTTCTATTTAATTTTGGTCACGTGGTGATATTAAATACAGCTATTTAAGTTTCCGCACACGTTAACTTCAATTTTAATAGAGTTGCGGTATAAAACTACAAGTTACGACTTTCCTTGTACTATACAGCTTACCTTACTTCTTTTTACTTCTAATTAACCAACTTGTAAGTTGCCCTTTTTTTTACTGCTATCACAAAAACCTGTTCGAGTTTTCCCTTTCTTTATTCTACTCGTACTTTATAAAAAGTTCGATTAAGAACTTAATTTAAAATCTAAAAATACTTTTAAAAAATCTTGAATTTATTTCAAACTTTTTTTTAAAATTTATATCTTCTAACTTTTGTCATTTGTAAGATGCTAATTTGTTACTATTTCAATGGAAAACAAAGCAAAGATTA
>KZ651809.1:20244-32126 GCA_001010745.2 Gerris buenoi
AGCACTACCCCAGACTATTAAACAATAATTTAAAATAGATTCCGTCAGAGCATGATAAACCAGTTTTAAGACTGATTTATCAGCGAAATCTCTTAGTCTGACAAAAGCGTACATAGTCCTTCTGACTTTTGAGACTACTGCACTAATATGGTCTTTCCAGTTCAGTAAATTATCTATGATGACTCCTAGATACTTTACTGAACTTACTCTTTCGATTTCTGTAGTGCATTGGCATACAGAACCGATAAGAGGCCCTGCACTTTTATCAATAGCAGTGTGATGTCAGTTGCATAGTAGGTCGTGCAGTTTCAGTCGAAAGTGTTGTGGTGGTTGCCCTCGTTTGTCTAGTGAGAAGGTCATGTATTTAGTTTTGTCAAAATTTATTGTCAGTATGTTGTTGTCAAACCACGTCTTTACTTTAGTTATACCAGTTGATGCTTTGTTAAATACTTCTTCCCAGGTTGTACCCCTAAAATATAATAGTGTGTCATCTACAAAGGAAATTATGTCTGAGTAAGTGTTTGTCAAGTTGAGTAAACTATTGACATAGATCAGGAAAAGCCAAGGTGCTATAACAGTTCCCTGAGGCGTTCCACAGTTAACGTCAGTAGTTTCATTATAACTCATTGTTCATTATAACTCATTTGTTTTAAACATATTTTTCAATTTTTTTCAGGCCGTACTTAGTGGAGCCTACTTAAAATCACTTATGGAAAAGAAAATGGCTAAAATGGGTGATCAGGATGATGGTAAGGGTGATAAGAAGGAAGAAAGAAGGAAAAAAGCAGCTAGTGGTAAAGCTGGAGGAGGAAGTCAGGTTCGCTTATTTCTAACGTACTTAGAATTTATTTGTGATAATCTTATATTTCAAAGTTAAAACAGTGGAACCTCAAATAGAAGTGTCTCAAGGGGATTAGGGTAGCAGTTCTGTTATTGAGGTGCTCTTTTTCAAGTTATTTTTGTCGTGTTATAGAGACATTGGTAACAGTTTTGTTATTGACATGCTCTTTTTCTCTGTGGTCAATGGGTGGGGTTTTCCCCACCCATTCCTGTATAGAGCGCGTTATAGAGTTTGACTTCTCAAAACGACTTGTTATAGAGGTTCTGAATTATGTTGTGTATTGGACAAAAAATCCGTGTTATTGAGGTTGTTTGGATAATAATAGTTGCATTATAGAGGTTATTTTAACATTATGTGTTATGGCAATCTCAAGGGGATTTGAAAATTGCACTTGTAATTGAGGTTGTCGTGATATTGAGGGTTGTGTAAGCGAGGTTCTACTGTACTAATGTGTATAATTTCTCAAAATTGGCCTAGTAGATTAGGCTCTATGCGTCTGCACAGTTTGCAGATAGATTTTTTTTTTTAAACTACTTTGTGAAATCATCGTCCTTAAACCATGTACATCCATCAAAATTGAATTTTCTAACTATCACAATACCTTTCTCTCTTAATATGTAGTTACCTTTACTTAATATGTAGTTACCTTTCTCTCTTAATATGTAGTTACCTTTACTTAATATGTAGTTACCTTTCTCTCTTAATATGTAGTTACCTTTCTCTCTTAATATGTAGTTACCTTTACTTAATATGTAGTTACCTTTCTCTCTTAATATGTAGTTACCTTTTGCAATACCTTTCTCTCTTAATATGTAGTTACCTTTCTCTCTTAATATGTAGTTACCTTTTGCAATACCTTTCTCTCTTAATATGTAGCTGGTAGAATATTTTCTCTTACTATGCCAACACTTACCAGTAAAGGATATAAAATGTCAAAACAAATTTTTACGTTTTTTGTAGTATTCATACTACGGAAAGATTAAATTTTAATTTAAATCAAATTATAATTATTATTTACTATGGGAACATACAGAGAAAAATAGACTCTAGCGCCGGGACAAACCACGGGCCTCTAAAGTGTCGAAACACATTTTTTAATAACTCTACATTCATACCCCTCTAACATTTCTTTAATTAAGGTAATAACCATCTACCTCAAATCAACCTTCAATCATTTTATTTTTATCAGGGAAGAGAAACAAAGACCAAATCTACAAAGAAGAAACAGTCTTATCATAAAAATAAAGGAGACTCGGATTCTGAAGAAGAAGTTGAGAAGAAAGGTAAACCTTTGGGACAACTAGAACTTATAACTGTTGAAGAAATTGAGAAAGAACTCAGTAAAAACCAAACTTTATCTGAAGATGAAGCTACGGAACTTATATCTGCTCTTTCTGTACATTTACTGCCGTAAGTTTGTTTATATTAGTTTTAAATTGATTCTATACGTCATGAGGTGAATGAGCATCTTCTTGAAAGAAGTAGTTTTTTATCTTTTCAAAACGATGATGGGTAAATATCAAATAGTTGATAAATAACATATTTACTAAGATAGGAAACGTCTCCAACTCTTTAAGTATGGGACAAGTTTTTAATTTTACCTAGACCTTTTGGAAAATGTCACATTTTTCCAAAAAAACATGACATTTTCGAAAAACTGTTGGGGCACCTTCGAAGGCTTAAAATAACGGGACTGTCTCGCTCAAAACGGGGTGTATGGTCACCCTAGGTTTGTAGCATTTTTACAGAAATCTATTTACTAGATAGTAGCTACTATTAATTTTTTTTTTTTTTTTTCTAAAGGCTATTAAGTAAGAAATGTGTAGAAGCAGCTGCCCTAGCCTATGAGAAACACTTAGTGTCCAGTGCTGGCGACAGGAGAAAACGTCATGGAGAGCTTCAAGATAAAGTCGATAGGTAAAATTATTATCTTATATGGATCCTCTTTATAGTGTAACGTGGTGTATTTAGAAGGAAAATTAAGACTTACAATTTTACAATAGTCAGGCTTAAAGCATAATCTTGATCTTGCTCTAACAGACTTTCATGGTCCTTCGAAAACAGCTCTTTAGAGACGAAGATTAATCTCTGCTATAAAAGTGAAGGCAATGGTGCATTTTTGGCTCGTAGCTCAGAATAAAAGTGTCAAAGTACTGTCCTAATTGGTACCTTCTTAAATTAAAGTGTTCAGAACAGAAAAAAACTACTGACTATTAAGTACAGTAGAATCCCGATATATTGTATCTTCAAGGGGTCGAAGGAAAAATATGATTTATCGAGAAGTTCATTAAATCGGGATTATGAAATATTGATGGTAAAAAAAAGAAAAATGCGTGTAATAATTAAGACTTGTATTTATTTTATACATAAAAATACACTGTGTATGATCATAAAAAAAATTAAATACTTGGTTTAAAAAAACTATAGATTGTTTTTTTGAATTTAACCATTTGTTCGGGTGTTATCCATGGCATTTTATCCGAGTAGAACAGAAGGAGGTAAACAAGTAAATCTTGGAAAAGGGTCGGTCCTCTCTTTTCATATACGTTTAACCGCGATTTTTTGCAGAATCATTAAGAGTTATTCCTTCATCTAGGTTGTCCAGGAATTACATTTTGACACAATCACACTAGGTTCCTTAGCAATTCGGAATTAATAAAAACCATTTAATTAACGCTTCCTCTAATTGTTGTGAAGTGTGAACTGTTGTTAATTTTTTCTGAATTGAGTAAAACAACAGATATAGGTAGTGAAAAAGCAAAATCTTGGAAATGGCCCCCTCCATTCATACGTTTTATCGGAATTATTCTCAGAATTATACGAGGTACAAGACTTATTGTTCACCTCGAAAGGTGAAAAAATACGTTTTACTGAGGGGACCGAAATGCATTGGTTTTATACCAATTATCAAGTTTTTTTCAAGGGACTGGCAATAATATACCATTTATCGGGATACAGTAGTCGCCGCTTAATGTGATCACTTTGGGACCAAGGCCTAGTGATCACATTAACCGACTGATAATAATAAGCAAAATCTCATTGGTTAAGCTTTTATTGTGTTTTTAATGGATAAAAATATAAATATAAATAGATAACACTGGAAAATTCCGATATTCACGCTAATAGCCATAGCCGCTGAAGCGGATGGGGGAAAAAATAATACATAATAATAATAATAATAAGCAAATGGCACTACTGGAGGGAGTAATACTTAAAAAAAACCTGTTTATTATGTACAAAAAACCAACTTTTTATCGAAACGAATTGACTTCAAACTTGTATAAATGTCATGTTAATTTGGCTAGAGTTCTCAGAAACGATTGAAAGACAAAAAAAAACAAAAAAAAAAACTGATCTATGTCTAAGTGAAATGTCGTAGAAATAGGGGAGAAATGGATGTTTAAGATGTTCTATATCTATGTAGTAATAAATATAGAGGAAGGAAAGGTGGCGTGAGGCATACTTTCAGAGAATCCTGGGTGTTTAGACGAAAAGCTTCTCGGTTTGCCGCAGCTGTAGTCGTTTCCCCGAAAATTATATAAAAAAATTCAACGATTTCGACTTGACTTTGATCACAATAAACGAAATACTGATAACAATAAACGGATATTTTTTAATGCATTGGTATTGGGTGGGCCCGTTCCAGGCTATTTTGATCACACTAAGCGGTTGATAACATTAACCGTGATCACATTAAGCGGTGACTACTGTATATGATTTAATGGGATACGAAATACCGGGATTCTACTGTACTATATTTGGCCTATAAACTTCAAATATCTTTATGTATTTGAACTAACTTGTTTTACTTGATGTTATTGAAATTATAAAACTTATTTGCAGGTTATTAAGTGAAATAAGACTTGCTGACAAAGGTTTGAAGAATCTTCCACCTGATTTAGCGAGTAAGCTCACGTCACATCTTCTTAAAACAACGTGTGCCGATCTACTCAACTCTCTCTGTATTCACATAGCCGACTCTCAAGACGCTACTCTTACCACTGAGGTAACATATTATCATAAGTAAAAGTTGTTAGGGAAATATGTTGTGGGCATCTCAAGGTGGCAACACTGTTTTACTATAAATTTGTATCTTGTATGAGAAGCCGTTCCCAACTCTGTGTCTATTGAAATACACGTCTTTAGCATCAAGAAGTTGTTCAATTTTTTATTCTTTCTAAAAAATGCATCGTATTATTAGGACATAGTGTACATTCAGTACTTAAATTGTATTATTAGTTAAATTATTTATTAAGATTTTCGAATCTTCATTAATACTACTTTGTCTGCAAACATTAGATATAGTCAGTGTATGTTACTGAAAGAGCTAACTTTGAGTTCTCTGACAAACTAGGCGAGTTGGGGACAAACTAGTATTATACTGCTTGTGACAATGGTCACACTTAAACATTAGCCTATGTTATTTTTAATTTGTTACTTCTTTAGATTCTTACTCTCCTGTTGTTGTTGTTGTTGTTTTATAAATAATATATAAATGACTGACTAAATAACTTTTAAGACAAAGGAAGATGTTTAGTCCAATGTACTTTAGGACAAAGAAATATCGCACGTCTGTTTTTATAAGGGGAGTAACAGCTTAAGAAGAACATTCCATACACCTTCTTTGTTACTCCCCTCTGGTTTTTTTTTTTTTTTTTTTTTTTTTTTTTTTTTTTTTTTTTTNTTTTTTTTTTTTTTTAATAATAATATATAAATGACTGACTAAATAACTTTTAAGACAAAGGAAGATGTTTAGTAGTGTAGGAAGATGTGTACTTTAGGACAAAGAAATATCGCACGTCTGTTGTTATAATGGGAGTAACAGCTTAAGAAGAACATTCCGTACACCTTCTTCAGATTGTTACTCCCTTCTGTTTTTCAGGGGAGTAACAACCTAAAGAAGTGGCTTTAATTTATATATAGATGTATATAATATATATATTTTTTTATGGTTTAGATGAGAAATAAAATCATTAATGAAGCTCCAAATGACATGAAAAGTGATCTAGAATTGGCAAACAAGAGTCTGAATAGTGCTACACCAGATGAGTTTCTGTCTTCATTAGAAAATCTACTTCCCTCCACTGATTTGGTCTATAGAAAACCTGACAAGAAGAAAGAGAAGTAAGATTTAAATAATAATTTTCATTACTGTATACTAATATTTAGGTGCTGAAGTGGGGGAGCTGGCATGAAAAAAAAAATTGAAATAAATGTTATGTATAATTATTTACTTTTCAATTCAACCTACTATTTTTATTTGCTAATGTGTTATAACTAGAGTTCAGATCAATATTCATTTGAAAACCTCAATATATGTATTTCAAAAGTGCAAAATATGCTCATATCTCAAATATATGCACTTATTATATAATATATTCAGTCCAATAGGCATTTATATTTTGAATTGTGCTATGCAATAGGAGGGTTCTAAAATTCCCAAAAACACATTTCAAGGTAGAAAGGAGAATTCACAAGAATAACCACCAAAAATAGAATTATTAGAGAGTTTAAATAAGACGTAAAAAAAAATTAACCTTATACGTCTTTCAAATGTCAAACTTATTGCGCATGCGTACGTATAAAATTGTCGTACTGTGAAAAGACGTGATACTTTTATCTGTCACTGTTGTCGTATCACTTTTTTTTACTTTATTTTGTTAAGTTATTTGTGTTTATTTTTTTTTAAAATACGACAAATTTAAAAAAAAAAAAAAAAATCTGTCAAAACCAAAAAATACTTCACTACGTCTTTTGATACGTATTACATAAGACTTTTGATACGTAAAACATAAGACATTTTGTTATGACATTAAAATTAAAGTATTACGACAATCAAAAATACGTCTTATTTACACTCTCTATTGACTATAATTTAAAGAAAAAAAGAAGTGATATTTACATATTACACAAATTTACAAAACATTAACATGATTTCGTCTGCTCTACTAATATTTTTTCTAAATTTTGAAATTATGTCTGAGGTCTGAAAGAATCATTTTTAAATGGGAAAATGTTCTCTCAACGTCACGCGACGCTACAGTAACATATTTCAATGCAGCGATGTGAGCTGGTGACAGATCTTCTATTCTCCGCACCCCGCTCGTTCTAGCATTCGGGCGACATTCTCTACAGTGGTCCAGCCCAGATTACGTTGGAGAACTGCCATTCGGGCGACATTCTCTACAGTGGTCCAGCCTAGATTACGTTGGAGAACTGCCATTCGGGCGACATTCTCTACAGTGGTCCAGCCTAGATTACGTTGGAGAACTGCCATTCGGGCGACATTCTCTACAGTGGTCCAGCCCAGATTACGTTGGAGAACTGTGTCCATTTTTTGTCTAAGCCTTTCCCCAATTGACACAGACAACCTTAGTCTTTTTCTTAATTCCCTTGAGAAAGGCTGCCTTTGTAAGCTCTAAACATTGAGTCTCTTGTTTTTCAATGATACTAGTGACTGCAGTGAATGAACTGTACTCCTTAAAAAAAATGTACCTTTGTTAAAATTTTTATTTCTATATTTGTGAACGAAATTTCTATATTTATGCGAAAATTCTGAAGATATGCATTTACACCGGAAGTATGCAATAATGCCTGATATATGCATTTTAAAGTTGAATTTAAAGTGGACTAATAGCTTCCATAAATTATAATTCATAAAGAAAAATCACTAGGAGCAATAGAAAATTCATATGCAAAATCTGAACTCTAGACATCACATCCACTCAGTGTACATAGTGAACACAAGCTTTGTCTCAATCCTCACTTTGTCTGGGTCCCAAAGTGAGGTTAAGCAGCTTCTACTGTATTACATTTTAGGAGGCAAAGGGTATCTTTGCAATATTTAAATGTAATACTGCACCTAGTGTTAAGCTGTATTATTATTATTATTATTTTATTTTAATTTTATTATTTTTTGTTCAGGTCTTATCTGCTGTGTCGCAGAGAAGAGCTACTCAGCCAGATCAATCTGGCCAACGATGCTGCCACTCTACTTCATCTCGTAGTTCTTTTACTTCTGCAGTATATGACTCAAGCCGTTATTATCGCATCTCCTAAATTCATTCCTTCATTGCTCCCTCTTCTCAAAACTTTTCTCGCAGAACCTGACTATCAACAGCTCTCTACATTTAACGGTACGTAATAATAACAAAGTGTATTCAAGAGAAGTAATTACCAAAATCCATTCTATATTAAACAAAACATTATAATAGCTTTATTTGTTTATAAAGCTGTATTGCTTTTTTCAAAGAGTTGACCTATTTTACGTAAATGATTACGACTCAATGTTTGAATAACAAACCTATAAAATCAAAACATATAATTAGGATTTTAGTTTTTTTGAAGGTATATTAATATGGTGATATTTTTTATTTTAGAACTGGTTTTACAGCTACTCACATCTAATGAAGATGAAGAACTTCAAACCCAGGTTAAGTCACAGCTCAATGAAAGTATTGCCGGTATTAGACTTATCGTTACTAATTATAAAAAACAAAGTGTCGATAAATAAGGAAATTAATATATATCTGTTATGTTTTATACATGTTTCTATGTACTTTTTGTTGGTGTCAAAAAATGAATTTTTAATTTGGTTATCCCGTGTTTTTAAATTATTTTATCCTTTATACATCACTGATTATTTTTAACCTTATAACTCTCAAATAAAAAGATTATAAGTTTGTTAAAGATTGAAAATAATTAAAATGTATTTTGTCGTAAAAAGTTATTTATTTTAATAATATATAAATTGGATGGTTTTGTTTCAATTTTACTTTGGCCATGCACCCCAGTTATACTCATGCCAACTATTATACTTTAATATTAACTATATTACTTATTATTATTGCCTTATTTATTACTTTTATATTACTATTTTACTTTAATATTCTGACAGTGTGGGAAAATTGAATTGAGAGCTCGAGATTTTGGTGGGTAGTAGGTTGGGCCAACTAGGCAAACAAAAATGTCACTGGATGACCTTAAAATAACGGCCTAGTGGTTTTTTTTTTTTTTCCTCACATAGGTTGGCCAATCTATCAAATTTCTGATGGTTTCTCATTCTATTCTGTGTTCAAATTAATTTTTATTATTCTAATACAATTCACCTACGACAATGTTCTAGCTCAAACTGTTCCCATGGTATTAAATAAAATTAAATGTTTAATTTAATGAAATAATTGAACAGATGCCAATGTGTGAAGTGACACACTCTATTAAACAACTTTTGTAGTGTTTTTTCTTGGCTGTAGACGAATTACTTTTTATAGTAATCCATTTAAAATATTTATGACCTTCGTTAGAGGTTTATAATTTTTAAAGAAATAAACCAAAAAAGGTTTGAAAATATTCCTTGGAGTAACAAAATATAACCGTATGAAAAACTTGAATTGAATATTTTTTTTTTTTTTTTTTTTTTTTTTTTTAACTTTATTGACACAAATGATAAAATATAGGATTAATAAATTAATGGGTGCAACCAAAATAGAAATTGTTAAATTTTTAAAATTTTGGGAGTAAAAAAAAAAAATTCCTTACAAAATTTGCAATGTATGAAAAATTCCTTACAAAATTTGCAATGTATGAAAAATTCCTTAAAATTTGTTTTTCACAAAGAGGGTTGTAAAAAAATTCAAATTTCAAGAAAACTTCAAATGGAACAACATAACCAAATATACCAACATATATATTTGTACTCAAGGGTTTTCTCCTTTTTCATTTAACGCTTCCACATGATGCATTTCTGCTAAACAAATTTTTTAACCCTTAATCTTTAACCCTTTATTTTTGTGGGATAATTTTTTAAGTTCACATTTTTTTTCAAGGTTGACTCCCTTCATGAGGGACTATCAAGAAACAAAATAATATTTAAAAAAGATTTGATAAACCATTTGTAAGGTAATAATGTAAGACATTTTAAAAATACACTAGAAAAAAAAAAAATAGTTTTCATAAGTAGATTGTTGTCCCTATTTCTTCTATACTTTTTTCTTATGTTGGGTCAATTAGGGTGAAAATATATAATTCAACACATTAGTGTGAGCACTGGTTATATTTCGCTTCCCTCCGGGGCATAATCATGCCTAAAACATCATAGGGTATCTTTTTAACACTTCATATAAAAATTGTTAACATTAAATATATTATTAATATATTAACATAACTTCATTATAGACGTCGAAACTAATAACAATTAAAATTAAACGTAAATTTTAATTTTCTATTTAATTTCCAGTGAAACTAAATATAGTTTTAATACTAAATATATATTTTCCAATTAATAATAAGGTGGAAAATTCAGACTTATTATATCCACTAATTCTATTATCTAAAATTTATTCAATTAAAAATTTACTCTTTACACATAAATTAATTATTATGTACCTCTCTCAATAATATATAAGAGTTACTTTGTAGGTGAAATAAATTTAACAAAAGCCTATAATTTGTTAGATAAAACGTTTATTTAATAAATAATAAAAGAAATGATCAAAAAAGAGATATTGGTGTTCCTCTTCCAACGATTCTTCAAAGTACCGAACTATTTCTTGCATTGTATTAAGCTAATAATTGCATTTGATTCTTTAAACAATGTCACCTTAAGGAAATCATGTAGATGAAGAGATTCTTTCTTGCTGAACAATTGTTACGATACCTTGCTGCATTATGCACCCAAAGATAAATTAAAACAGTGAGGAATGTGCATAATATTTTCTTAAGGGAATTATATTGATGCCAAGAGTTTTTTTCTTGCTGAATGATTATCATGCTGTTATATCAAATAAACCACAACTGGAAGGAGTTTGCTTCTTTTAACATTTTCTTGAATGTAGATCGTGAATCATTAGTGTTTCCTTTATGATAACTCTGTATACCCATTTTTAACTTTTACAAAATTTAATAGTTTTATTTCGAAGAAGATATCTAAAGATGATGAAGATACGTCATCTGAGTATTTGTCCTTTGCCTTAATGTTATTATCCTATCATAAAAGATAAACTGTAACAGTGTATCTTATGTTATTTATCACATATATAAATCTTACAACCATGGGTTATTTTTTATTTTAATGCTATCAACTTATAAATCTTCATTAGCTTATTGTACAACATTTTTCTAAACTCTTCTCCGAATCAACAATGTCATTTTGTTTTTCGTTCAATCTTGCTTTTGTCGCCATGTTGAAAACTTCTTTCACACTTTCATTATCTTTAGCCGAGCATTCTACGTATGCGTAAGCTCCGATTAAATCGGCCATTTTCTTACCTTCTTCCGGAGTAACTTGAGTCATTTTCTTCTTTTTTATTTTACCGAATGAACCCGAATCGTTTCTCAAGTCCGATTTATTACCGACTAAAATCACAGGTACATGTGGTCGACAATAATTTTTAATTTCAAGCAACCACTTTTTCGTCGCGTTTTCCAAACTGACCGGCGAATCTATGGAGAAACAAAGAACAATTATATCCGTCTGTTTGTAATAAAACGGGTGATAATTTTTCCAGTCTTGAAACGCCGGGATGTCCCATATAAATGATAAAACTCTAACTAAGTGAGCTTCGTGCTCCTTATGAGATACCAAAATAAAAGGATCTGTAGCCGCATCCCCTTCTGGAAATCGATCTTTTTTCAACGTTTCAAGTAACCATGTTTTTCCGCTTCCAGCGTCACCAACTAATGTTATATTCTGTTCTAGGGTGAATACCATTTTTTATTTTTTTTTTTATTTTTTTTTAACAAATTAATTACAAAAAAAAGTGATATCATTTTAAAAAATATTACCTATGTTAGTAAATAATTAAAAATTACCTTTCCAATTAAAATCTTAATTATTATTAAAAACTTTTCTCTTAATAATTATTTAGCAATCATTCAATTTTAAATAACATCTATTAAAAATTAAAATTAATTCTCTTATCAAATTAAAAACTACATTTCTACAATTTATTAAATTAGAACAATTATCATCAATAACAAATTTATTAAAAAAATAATACTGATTGTATAGGTACCTAATTATCTATTTAAAAAAAAAAAAAAA
>KZ651809.1:83748-102101 GCA_001010745.2 Gerris buenoi
AATTCACCTACTTCCCATTGACCTAGAGATTTGAAATTTGGTACATAGGTAGAGTGTACCATAAATTGAAAAGTGCGGGTGTTTTGATTTCGATATATAGCCGCCATATTGAATTATAGCCGCCATCTTGGATTTATTCACATACTATTATCTCAGCTTCAAGTGGACCTAGAGATCTGAAATTTGGTACATTGACTTATGGTAGTTAAAAAAAAATTAAAGACACATTCACTTCAACATATGGCCACTGTATTAATTTATAACCGCCATCTTGAATTTAATAAAACTCTATTATCTCAGCTTCCAGAGGACCTAGAGATCTGAAATTTGGTACATAGGCCTATGGTAGTTAAAGAAGAAAATTAAAGGTACTTTCACTTCTACATATGGCCGCCATATTGGATTTAATCAGATACTATTATCTTAGCTTCCAGTGGATTTAAAGAACTTAAATTTGTTACATAGACTTATTGTAACTAAAATTGAAAATTGAAGGTAGTATAAAATAGAATTATTGAAAATTCATAAAAAATAATATAACCTACTTCTACTAAAATACGAAATCATGTAACAATAAAGATATCTTAATTTTATTGTTTTAATTATTATTTACACACATCGCCAACTTCTAGACGGATAAGGTGCGCGAAGCGCACCGATCCGGCTAGTTTAACTATAAACCTCAAAATATCATGAAGAATAAATAGTTAAGTACATATAACAGAGCTTACTTGTTGCAATTATTGTTTTTTAGAGGAAATGTGTCTCTTTGAACACGTTTGCAAAAAAAAAAAAAAAAAAAAAAAAAAATCGATGATTAGTTGAAAACTATTTAATTTAAGGTGTTTATGTTCAACTGATATGTTAGATTAAAAACATATCATGAGCAGTATTGCAATTATTTTATAAAGTTTTGAATTATTTTGAGAGCAAAGACAAAAACCTTTCTATGGTTGAGATGAACTCCCGGAAAGAGAAGGGAATTAGCCTTAAAATAGGTTCAAGTTATAAGTGGTTTATTATTAAGTTATTTTATTTTTTGTTTATTAGCAATCCTCCACCCTAACCTAGAGGGCCCCGCCATAATGTCTCGCCCAGGGCCCCGCAAGATCTAGATCCGCCACTGAGCTTGGAGTTCCGAGCTGTTTATTCTCACTAGAGTTGTGGACGGCATAGTAGTAGTGGTGGTCTAGACTTCCTACTAGAACAGGTAGGACGAACCACTTGTTCGAACCTTGTAATCAGGCCCTTTTAACGCCCCGTAGTGGAGAGTTCCAGCTACTTCACACATCATACATTTGTACATTGTACCGCCGAATCGAGTACAGTGTGGTCATTAGTAAGCTATATAAGCGTGCGTCAAAGCGTGGGAGAAGAGTGCCCATAGGCATACGGTTCCCTTGTCCTGCTCCGTGCTCGAACCATAGATACAAAATTACATCATCATGACACGGATCGGACCCACATCAATGAGTGAGGGAAGAGTGCCCCGCACGGGGGTTTCCCTCGCCCTGCACCGTCCGCGATTCATTGATGCAATTCAGAGTGTCATGGCACCGGATCGAACCCACAACCTTGAGTTGCCTCGACTTATTGATAGCTGAGCCAGCACCTTAAGACCTTCTGCCACGCTGGCTCCTGAAGGACGGTGTAAGTCGTCATTATCTCTTGTTATTGCTTCAAGTATAAAAATCACGATAAAACACACCCCTGAAGAAGCTTCCAGTAGTGGCAGTGAAACGTAGGACTTCAACCCCTCCGTGACGCGGATTTCACCGGAAAATCAAGCTGTTTATTAAAAGTCTACCGCGGAGGCCAAGTTGACTTTATTTTTCTCAAAATTCAATATTTTCTGGACAGAAATTCGTTTCATAGGTCCAAAGATTTTCCTAATATTCTCGTCCCAAATAGACAGACACGAGATTAATTTTCACTGATGTCTAAAATGCATTCCTCCTCTCCTGGAAATTTCGATCTTCCTAATGATAATTTCGTTCTTTCTCCTGCAAATTTTGAGTTTCTTCCTTCCTTTCTCCTGGAAATGTCGATCTTACTCCAGGAAATTTCATTCTTCAAATTAACCACACAATAGGTCTGTTACCATCAGTAAGGAAGAAAATCTGCTAATTCGAATACAATTAAAGGATTTGAGAGATTTCTATCTATAGGACGAAATTTATGTAAACTGTAATTGCTTGGGTATTCCCTCAGTGTTGTGTTTTTATATAACTCTTAGGAAATTTGCAATGCAGGGGAATTCTAAATTAACTAACTTGATATTATCAAAGCAACCAAATATCACTGGAAGTTACTACGTTCAATGTCTCCCAATAGAAATTGATATTTCGCACGTACTCATACGCTAATAAAAAATTATCAAACTTCAATAATCATTTACGAAACTTATTAGTCAATATTGTTACTTTTAGAAATGAAAAAAAAGAAACCAAAAAACTTCAAAACAAATTTCTCTACATTATTATAATGAATTTAAAGCCCAAATATATGTATGTAATTTAATTCATTAATCAATAAACAAACAAACAAACAAAATATTTATACATTTCTGTTTCGATTTTCAGCAGCAAATATTTATTTTTTATCAATATTTTGGAAACTAGAATGTAAAGTTAAAGTCGCATTTTTAAATAAAAATCTTGGAACACTGTTGAGCCCTATCGAGACTGCCGAACCCAACAGAGGAAACGAGCCGAACATTGGTGTCTGCGCATGCTCAGTATAAAGTGCGCCTGCGCATCTTACTCTGGGCATGCTCAGAGACCAATGTTCGGCTCGTTTCCTTTATTCGGTTCGGCAGTCTGGACGAGGCTTATAACCAATTTCTACTTTCTACTGTCATTACGATGAAAATTTGGCATTTCAACTGTGCATGTATTTTTTAATAACTAATAAAAAATATTTCTTTTTAGAATAACGCTTATTAGAAATTTTTCTCTTAATAGTTGTTGTTTTCTTTCTTATTTCATGTTTTCTTAAAAACGTGACAAGAAAGTTTTTTGTTAAATCCTCAAATGAAAATAATATAATTGGTGAATGCTGTGTCTGTGCGGAAGACGATATAGAAAACGTATATATAGATAACCTCTAGTGCTAATTATCTGCTATCATTTTCATTATCTAGAAAATAATGTAATTAGATAAGACCAACATTAAATTCATGAACCCCCAAAATATATCTACACACACACACACACACATATATATATATACTACTATATACATAGTTTTGTGGTAGTTATATAAGGCCAAAATAAAAGAAAAAAAATGATATGCTGTATTTAAAAGTTGATTCGTATTAATCAAAAAATAAATTATTAAATATAAATGCTGCGTAACGTCACAATTAATTATAAAAATCTTATAATTATGTAAAATTGTTAAGAAATCCAAAACAAAATCACAAAAAAAAACAATAAAATTCAATATTGTCATGAACTATACATGATTCATATGTATTTATTTTCAATACGTCAATACTTCACTTTATTCGTAACTCGAGATAATTATCTTTATTATCTTTAAAATATATTTATATCTTAATAATTTATTTTGATTGTATTTGAACTGGAACTATCTTGATCAGTATGAAATAATTTTGTTTTAAAACCAATTATACTTTTTCTTCTGTAATGCGGAACTTTTTTAAATAAATTTTAAACGTATAGGATTTAAAATGATAAACATAATTATTTGCATCGCATTTAGGGTTTTTTGGCTATAATAAATTTAGTTGGAACATATAATTATAAAGTAGTGGTAAAAGATTTTTAAAGAAATAAAGCTTTTCTTAGTAATAAGGAAATATGATAACATTGTGTTATGACGAGTAAAGCAATTAGATTAAATATTAAATGTCTTTGATATTAATATAAGTAATATGTGATAACAAATGAAATAAAGAATTAAAATAGAAGAAAAACACTGATAAATAATGAAAGTTAAAAATATATCATGTGTTTCTCTACGTAAAATTGCAAAATAGCTTATGAGGGTTTAAAGAATTTGTTTGTCTATGAAGCCCCCTGGTTATAGTTTGTCCACAGTCTACGTGTAATATTTTGTTTACAGTCTACGTGTAATAGTTTGTCCACAGTCTACGTGTAATATTTTGTTTACAGTCTACGTGTAATAGTTTGTCCCCAGTCTACGTGTAATAGTTTGTTCAGATTCCATTACTGTCAGTTTGTCACTTAAACATTACTGACAGACTAACTGACAGAGACGCAAGACGCAATGCATATTTAGCTTGCTTCGCTTGTTAGGTTTCTGTACAAAGTACAAAAAGAAACCTTATATAACGGCTCTGTCTGTCCGTCTGTCCGTTGGTGTCGTTTGTCCATTGGCTAGTTTCAATTCATAAACTACTGTAGCTAGAAACATAAAATTAGGCACACAGGTGCATCTCGGCGTTTTATGCAACTAGACCTATTTTGGAGTTTCTACACTTAATTTTTTCAAGATGGCGGGTGACTAAAAAAATGTTTTTAGTTACCATGTCATTTTATACTTCAATTTAAAGATCTTAAAGTGTATAAAAAGAATATGCAACTATTAAAATAACACACGTAATATTTTCAAGATGGCGGCAAATATGGCGGGTGACTAAAAAAGTTTTTATTTTCCATGGCATATTATACATCAATTTAAAGGTCTTGAAGTGTAGAAAAAGAATATGCAACTGTAACACCTGATAATTTTTTAACTAAGTTGTACAGAAACCAGCGATTATCGCCTCACGTATACTTAACGTGAAGCGCGCCTTACTTGTTTTTAATAAGCCTCAAAACATACCAACTTGTGTCATATTATCTAACGAGTACCAACCTCTCCCGAAATAAGGGAAATCCATTAAAAACATATATATTGAACAAATTTCTTATACCCTATAAGTATAAAGGTACAAATTTTAATTATATTATGGTTAAAATGTCACAATTTGTTTAATATTTTATTTTATAATGGGATAACTGAAGTTACAATAAAATAGAGCTAAATGTATGATGAAATATAATAGGCGCCAAAAATTAGACGACGATATAAAGAACTAAAAAATTGCTACGCTAGAATACTTGATCTTGCTTTCTCAGTAAAAAAAATCAAAGGAGGAAGGTAATCAAAAGTGATGCAGAAAATCGCACCTTCTGCTGCATGATTGTCATGTTGTTATACTTTTTATTATTATTATTTAATATTCCTATTGGTGCTCCGGTGTCTCACTAATACATTAGAAGCGGCAGAAGAAGCACTTATTACAGCATGAAACCGCTTGTTACCTTTTGTATTTATGACACATCAAAAACTTCGCTTACACATTTTTTTGAGTTGGAAGATTGTGCTATTGTATCTCTGGCGGCGCACTGATGCAATAAGATATTGATATGAGGACCGATTTTTCTTTTTAATAATTGGCTTGGCGGTGCTTCGGAAAATTTCCCATTTTCCCGGTGTCCCCATCTGTCCCTGATAACCCTGCTCCGATTGGGAATCGATAAGGTCCAATTCTCATGTGAACTTTCGTCCAATAATTGGAATCGAGGAAGCCAACGTAAAATTCTCATTCCATTTTGAAGAAATTAGTTGTTGGTTTGTCAAAACTTGTCCACAGATTCGCTTTGAACATTGAATAAAAATTTGTGACTTGATTAGGAATCGAAAATGGTTCAAAATACCACACTTTCAATTCCCATTTGGCCCATAATAGGAAGTAAGGAAGATGTGTGCCAAATTAATTGGCTGATTATTTATTTTATCAATTTTTATTCCCGGTGTCTCGGGTGTCCCACAACGTCACTAGGAAGAATAATACAGGTTGTAGTTCCCGCAATACTCTCTTGAAGGTGGGTCCTTAATTCCTTGATGTAGTACGTACGATACTAATAATAATGATAGAACAATAATATACAATTTATCATCTAATTATTAATTTTATCATGTAACAAAATCAATATGTAATATGAGTTCAAAAAATATTAATTTTATTATTATAGCTAATCCAACCTTTTAATTAGCCTTCTTATAAAGATGACTTAATAAAGTTGGGTTTTTCATAAAACCACATTTGAAGAAACAGTGTATATTACCATTATTATTAAGATTGCTTTAAGTTCGACGAATTTATTCGATAAGAATTATGGTAATTATCAACCGCAAATCAAGCTCCATGAAGTTTTATGGTTACTAAGAATTAATACAGTAAGCATTATTATTTTAAAAAAAAAAAAAAAAAAATCAAAAAAAAAAAAAAAAAAAAAAAAAAAACTAATACGTATATAGATAGATACCCAAATACCCATATAACTTATATAATATGTGTCTGAGTAAATGAGTGTCCATTTGTGGAATTTGATAAAGGAAAAGTCAGAATAAATATAAACTGGAATTTTTATTATAACAGGTATAAGGAAACAGCGTCATAAATTATGTTGATAATTTTGGCTTGAAAACTTTATTTTGTCTTTCCTTCTTCAAATTTTACCAACACTAGTATAGCTCTACGTGTGATGTAATATAGATTTGATAACATCTAAATTTAAATTTTTAATATTTATTGTTACCTGATTTTCCTCTATCAAGCTATTCCTTCTTATAACTTCATAAAAGTTCTAAAATGTAGTCCATCTATTTAAAATATAATTATATAAGTTGTTTCTCTGGGGAAAAAATAATTTCCGTGATGTTATTGGAAACAAAACTGATTTCAGCTAAAAATAGGAAAAAAAACCACTTGTTAAAAACTTTTTAAATTCGTTCATTAATCAAATTGAGTAATTTTGTTTTGTTTGAGTATGTACAACACTTTTTGCTTCCAAGCTTACATTTATTATTAAATATTCCAAGACAGAAATCCTTTTTAGACACAAGGGAATATTTTTGGTTCCACTTCAGTCTGTCGGTCTGTCACTCAATTTTGAAAACCAACAGCATACCTAAAAAAAATCACAGAGAAATACTTGCGTCCAAGTACTTTTTAGGGTTTTGTAGATGAGTAAGCATACCCATTATGTAATTATGATTTCAGGTCATCGATCTCAAGAGTCCGGGTTCGATTCCCCGGGGGGTCACAATGTTTTTTATCAGTAATAAACCAATAAGGAATGCAAACTTTAAAAAAGCAAATATATATTTGTGTCCTACTCTTCAGCAGCTTTCATTTGATACCCAACTCAAAATTTTTGAAAAATAAAATTTTGGGCGCACCCCAAATTTTTGCGCACAAAATTGACAATTTTTAAAATCTTTGAATGAACTCCCGGAAATATCATCGCCCTAATATAAGGTATTAGCATGAATTATTTCGAAATTTTAGCACCAGCCGATCTATAGTGGTTGGGGGGGGGACAATTTTTTTTGGGTATATTTTGATTTTTTCCCCCTATAAGGAATGCAAAATTTGAAAAAGCATATATATATTTGTGTCCTACTCTTCAGCAGCTTTCATTTGATACCCAACTCAAAATTTTTGAAAAATAAAATTTTGGGCGCACCCCAAATTTTTGCGCACAAAATTGACAATTTTTAAAATCTTTGAATGAACTCCCGGAAATATCATCGCCCTAATATAAGGTATTAGCATGAATTATTTCGAAATTTTAGCACCAGCCGATCTATAGTGGTTGGGGGGGGGACAATTTTTTTTGGGTATATTTTGATTTTTTCCCCCTATAAGGAATGCAAAATTTGAAAAAGCATATATATATTTGTGTCCTACTCTTCAGCAGCTTTCATTTGATACCCCACTCAAAAATTTAAAAAAATGTAAATTTTTGAGTTTACCACATTTTTTTGAATTGCGCATGCGCAAATCTAATTATGGACTTCTGTATATTTTTCCTCTGGTTGGGTCAAAAAGTTGCACCAGGGTTCCAAATTTCAGCACTTTCGCTTGAACGGTTCGGGCCCTATGAACCAAAGAGCGACGGACAGACGTACACATCACCCTCGGCATAAGGGTTTTGAGAAGTATCTACAAAACCCTAAAAACTAATCGTCCAATTTGAATGAAGTTTGGATGGTATCGTAGGTTACAATCAGCCCATTGTTAGTCCCATATGAGTTCAAACCTTTTGCACCTATTTGTTTCTCTTCTAATTGCTCATAAACAACATTTATTAATACCTATATCTTCAAAAGTACTCATATGATGTTTATGAAATTTGGACGGTTTGTCAAAAGTAGTTAGCTGACAGCTCTAGATTAATTTCAATATCTTGCGCTCTTTAAATTTAAACTGATAACTGATACTTTAAATGTAAAAATCAAAACACTTAAAAAATGGGGAAACTGAAACAAATTTGACAATATTGGATTGTAAGTGCACGATATTATGTTTTTGAATATTCAAAATAGAACGCGAGGAAGCTATGTGCCACACTAATCGTCAGTCTATTTTATAATTGCAATTATCAGACTATTGATATAATCCTAACAGATTAATTAATGAAGGTGTCAAATGATGCATTATTCAATTATTGAACAACTATCTTTACCCATAATACATTATTTAACTCTATTAACATTCCATTACATCTGCGATCTATTTATAATTATTCAATTTTATTTATTTAGAAATACAATGTAGATGAGTACATATCAAGAATATATATATACCTATACCTATTCATTCTTTAAAGTTTGTGAAAAGGATTGTTTCATTGATTTTTATTACTTGATATTGCTAAGTTAAATTCCTTATTTAATATCAATATTATTACTACGTTTTCATTAGCTTGCTTTCTTGTTTGTTTGTTTGTCCAGTACAAATCTTGCAATCGATTTTTAACTAACTTCCCGAGTAGCTAGACATTTGAAACTTTTAGAATAGCTCAGAACACGATGACAAAGCATTATTTTAATACTTTTAGTCATTTTTCACATACATACATCCCTGGCGCTACAGCTCTCGAAGAGCCTGGACCTGCAACACAGTTTGCTTCCAGAGGTCTCTATCCTGGGCCACAGTCCTCCATCTTCTTACTCCTAGGCGTCGGAGGTCGTCTTCAACTTGGTCGTTCCACCGAAGTCTTGGGCGCTCTTAACCTTCTTCCTCCTGGACTTCCTTTGAAGACCTTCTTAGGAGCTCTTTCTTCCGGCATCCTCTCCACGTGGCCCAACCATCTCAACCTTCCTTTACGGATTTCACAAACTATATCTGGTCTACCATACATTTGGTACAACTCCCTGTTGTACCGCATTCTCCATTGACCCTCTTCACACACTGGTCCATAAATGCGTCGTAGAACCTTCCTTTCCCAGCGTCGTAGCAGTTCTTCATCTCTGTTGGTCAATGTCCATGTCTCTGAGCCATAGAGAACAACCGGTCTAATGATGGTAAGGTAAATCTCGGATTTTGGTATCTCGGCTATTAATACTGCTTTTCATTACCCTCAGGAGTGAAAAATAGCTTCTATTACCTGCTGCCAATCTAGTCTGAATCTCCTGGGTTACACTATTATTGCTCGTTAAAATTGATCCGAGATATTTGAAATTGTTTGCATTTTTAAACCTATCTTCACCAAGTTCTACCTGTACTGGGGGTATGTTGTCTCTACGAGTCATCAACATGTACTCTGTCTTATCCTTGTTGATCTCTAGGCCTACTTCCCGTGCTGCTTGCTTAAGCACTTCATAACCCTCTTGTAGTGGCCTTTTTGCTCTTGCTATTAACCCGACATCATCAGCAAAAGCAAGAGTTTGCAACTGTCGATTAAATAAAGTTCCACCGGGGTTTGAAGGGATTCTTCTTATGGCTTGTTCCAACACCAGGTTAAAAAGCAGAGTAGATAAGACGTCACCTTGTCTTAGACCTTGGTTTATCTCAAATGAATCTGACAATTGACCATCAATTTTCACCTTGCTGCTTGTCCGCCTTAAGGTAAGCATTACTAATCTAATTAGCTTAGATGGTATGTTAAAATTACTTAAGGTTTCACGTAGATTTCCTCTAATGACACTATCGTACGCTTTTTTAAAGTCGATATACAGTTGGTGAACATCCACATTAAACTCGTAACATTTTTCTAGAATTTGCCTTATAATAAAGATTTGATCAGTAGTTGAGCGATTTCTATGAAAACCACACTGGTACTCGCCAATTAAACCTTCAGCAATAGGGGAAAGTCTCTTCTGCAATATTTTAGCAAATACCTTGTAGCAAACACACAAAAGGCTTAGTCATTTTTCAGCAGAATTTAATTCGTTTTCAGCCAATTTTTGCTGTATGGAAAGTTAGATCGGAAAAAATCCGCAAGTTAGTTTATTTGTTTTGACATGTCATATTTACAATCTTTTGACAGGTTTAAAATTTGTGATTTACGACCGAAAATTTAAAAACGTAGTATATAAAAAGTTTTTTTTTTATCGTGCAATTATACTACAAATAATCTTGCTTACCTTAAAGTTCAACTAAAAAAAATAATTGTGTTAAGTCAACAAATTCAGTATAGTTTTTTCGGTCGATAACCTCTGGTTGCATCTGCTGATTTTAATCGCAACACGATCAAATGACTGTTTGGTCTGTATTGTACAACAGATGTTGAGATCAATTTAGATCAATTTACTATTATTTGTTACGTGATAATGTCAACAGTTGATGAATAGGATGAGAAATACCATGTAATCTAACTCGTAAGTAAACGTAGAAATGGGGAAGATTCCTTATCAGTTTTTCTATTTGCTTGATACGTCTAGGTTAATAATGTGCGTTCAGAATTCAGTTGGTATTTTATACAGGACATTCGTCTTTCTGTTAACTTCCTGGTTTCAATTTATAATAATTCCAGTTTATTTTGTGTTAAATCATTATATCAAACAGTGAAATTTGTGTTAACACGACCAACTCCAATGTAACCATAGTTTACACAACTGTTCAGTTGCACTAGAATGTGTTATTAGCATTCCATACAACGATAATAATTATATTTATAATTATCATTTCATAGAAGAGCACTTTCATCTCGAGTGGCAGATTTATCGGCTACAACACATTTTTATTCTGATTCCTTTCTATATACTGTTAATATTTTTTGTTATCAATTATTCAATATGGGAAGACAATGGATCGCCTTGATTAACATTTTAATTAAAAAGACATAACAATGTATCATGCCGCAAAGATTTGAACCATGGATCTCTAAATGTATGCTCTTCAGCTTAATCCTTAGCAAAAACCAAACAGTGAAAAAAGGGACAAGTTCCAGACCTCACCCAAAAAAGTCACCCTTCGAATTCTATTAACGTCGAATTTTGTACTCCGTTTCTAAAGAAGTGATACATATTTAGATTGTGGTCAAGTCTGCTCTTTCTTTAGTCTATGACCAATACAAAAATCAAAGTTTTCCGCATTTTCCGGGAGAACTGTATATGTAGGAGAAATTTAGACTTCGGATCCGGATTTAGCAACCTATTCAACACAAAGTTCAGACAAAATTTTTCTTAGTGCCCCAAAGTTTGTAAAAGTTTTCCTGAACTGTGAAATAAACACATGGAAAATACTCTATACCCGGGTTATTCTTCGTCGGTTTAATGTATATATGGGGAAAATACAATGGCCTTGCGCCCATATAGTGCTTCGTAAAAAATCAAGTCGACACCAATTATTTCGAAAGCCGTCAAAATGAAATGATACCCTCAGCAATGTAGTGTCGGTGTTGGTTTTAAAAAATATTTAAAAATGTTGTTTGACTCATTGTGTAGATGAAGTTAGAATTTTTTCCCTTTCCAAAACTCCAATTTTTATATTTGAAGTTTACGATTACGCAAGCGTTGTGTTCGAAAGCTTGGGTGGATAATTTTGTCTAACGAACTCGTCCTGGGTATTGGTAAAATGAACATGTGTACCAAATTTCAACTAACTCGGTCATCTTTTACTTAAGTTATCGTAATTGGTCCATTGACGGTCGATTTTGCGACTGTTGGATTCATTCCTGGGCTTTCAGACGTTGTGATGTGCCATGCGATAGTTATCGATGGTCGGTGTGCAAACTAATAGTATCGTGATTGAAATATCGATAGTTCTCCAACTCTTAGTGGCTAAGTCTGCTCTTTTTTTTAGGATTATTTTTGTGGGAGTGGGTCCGGAACGTTGCATTTTTTTTCACGGTTAGCTTTTTGTTGGGCATTTTCATTTTATACATATTATTGCTATTAATTGGAATTTTTTTATTAGGTACACAATTCAACTTTTTGATTTAATACGTAGATTTTAAGTAGATTTGTGTAAGAATTCGGTTCGAGTGCAGTCTGGCTGTGTAGTGTCAAGTAAGACAACACATTGACTCAACTGTTGAGTATTGTCAATCAATAGAACGGTTTGACTATTGCGTAACAACTACTGGAATCCAAGCTTGAGCATGCTTCTCCTATTAAATCGAATTCTATTAACGTCGAATTTTGTACTCCGTTTCTATTTCTACTCCCTGTTTACAAACTACAATTATAGTTTACTTATACTACCGTCATTCACTACGGCGTGCGGTTCGTTGTACGTAAAAAATGAAAATAACTCTTCTAAATTTTATATTCTATAAATTTTGATATGACCCTCAATTGCTCTCCGAGTCAGAGGAAGCGAGATATTTACAAAAATAAAAATTCGTTCAAAAACGAACGGTACGCAAGTTATAGTATGCTAGGTTTTTGCTAAACCGTTCGTTGTACATAAAAAATGAATGAGACCTTTTTTGTGGGAAATTTAATAATCTTGCTTTTTGATAATCACCTTAATTTGTCTTCAAGCCATAGGAAGCGAGATAAAAATACAAAAAAAGTGGTGCGGCGACGGATACTAAGTATTCATAGATATTCTTCGCCCTATAATCCGTAAACTGTCCATTGTACGTAAAACATGAATGAACCCTTTTTTGTGGGGTAGTCATTAATTTTGATAACCACCTTGAATGGTGTCGGAGCCATAGGCAGCGAGATATTCACAAAAAAAACGAATTTTTTGGCCTTTGCCCTTGAATATTTATTATTGCGACCACGATTTCGTTGCCGATTTATATGTTTTTCAAAACTTTAAAATGAAGCGATCAAAAAAAAAAAAATTCTAGCTCCGATTTTTTTTAAACAGAAGCCATATTCATGACAAAATACCTGGACTATATTTATTATTATTTTTATTAGTTATTTATTATTCAAGATGATGTAAGTATTAATGAATGTATTTATGTAAGTGTTCATGTATATATTATAATGCTTGAAACCTTCAAGCAACAAGGCGCCACGGCCTTTAGCCGATTTGCTTAATTTTTATGAAAAATTAATTGTAATATGTAAAAAGGTTTTATGACTCAAATGTTTTTTTTTCTTTCTTTTTTTCCGGGGGCTTTTACTCCCGAAGATGCAGACCTCTTCGGTGCGTCCCAAACGGCTCCCATCCATTGTTTGTTTTTCCCAAACGACTCCCGTCGAAAAAAGTTTCACGAGTAGGTATATTCCCAAACGGCTCCGGTATTTATCTTACTTACGTATTTATCTTACTTTTAACGTTAGCAAGTTCTATTAAAATTATTGGGACCATTTGAGTTTAAAAACAACTTACATTATGCAAGTTGTTTTCACAGATTTTGAAGAGGCTATTCACTCTGCAGTACAGAAAACGTGGCCATCAGTAAACATAAAGGGATGTAGATTCCATTTGGGTCAAAGATGGCGGCGGAGGATTCAGACATTAGGGCTTGAGTCAGAATTCAGAGACAAAGATTCTGAAATTGGAATACCACTTAAACATTTGTTAGGCCTTCCTTATACCTTCCACCGTCAAAAGTCTTGGATTGTTTCACAGACGACTTAATGGTTATCAAACCAAAGGACGATAAAATAGACAATTTTGTAAACCGGAGCCGTTTGGGAATTTGCCATTTTGTAAAATGGGAGCCGTTTAGGAAAAATGGGAGCCGAATGGGCTCCGTCCGGCCTCTTAGGTGGGCCCATACATCAAACCCGGGTTAGGGACCGAAATTTTCAAACTTGTGTGAAGATTTGGTCGGTAACCAAGACTCCCCTCCCGGTTGTATTACAACCAGGAGTGTCATCATCATGGTTTCCAGACCGAAACCTGGTGGCGCCACTCTTTCGAGAAGCTTCCCATTTATTTAAACAATGCTGGGTTGACATTGAGTGGGGGACCCGGTCCGGGAATTGAACCCAGAGCTGGGGTTAGAAGCGTTTACCCTTCCATCTACTAACCCTGCTCAAGGCTGCTTAACTTGCGTCATCACACGGCAAGCGCGCTAGCCTCTGACTTACCCAGGCCCCCACTCAAATGTTTAGGCAACAATGGTTCATATTCTTACTCTCGTGGGTTCTTAAAGTTGCATTTATAACATTGCACGATAAGTTTCAATTTATTTTTTATCATCAAATATATCGTGTTAAGAAGAGGTATGATTGAANTTCACGCCTTACCAATTTTTTGACCTCTTATATCTTACGTGTCATTTCATCCTATCTCTCCTCAAATATCTTTCTAGTTCCCCTGCTTTTACCGGTGCTAGCTATAATAAAGGGTGCATATTATGCACCCTAGTCTATGATTCCTAGCTATGTTGTCGTTCCGCTATTCGATCCTTCCGCTATTTATAAGTTTGATATCTCCCTGATTGATAAAATTTACTTCTTGTTTGTTATCCTTCACTTTACTGCTTCCGTTATTCTCCCAATTGTATATTTTTTTCTTTTTAAGACTGTTATAATCGTTTGGCAGTAATGTCTATGTTCCCGCGGCACAATGAACTATACTATACATGGGCTATTATGAAACTCTCGAGAAGTAAAGCGAATTTAAATTTATTTTTACACGTCTTATTTATTCCACATTATCTGTCCCTTCTCACATTAAATAATATAGAATTATGTTCTGTGAGTGGCAATTTACCCATCATTAATTACTAGCTATTATTAATTAGAATAATAAACATCATTAGAATATTTTTTATTATTTTTTTTTTAAATAAGAGAAGTGAATTATAATATTACTTAAATTTAAAAAAAAACTATATAAAATTAGCAACTTCAATTATTTATACTTGTAATCTTGTACTATTACTATTACTGATAGCGAGTCAATAAAAACACCAAAATCAACTAAACTGACGCAAGATTGATTGCCCTTCCATCTACTAACCCTGCTCAAGGCTGCTTAACTTGCGTCATCACACGGCAAGCGCGCTAGCCTCTGACTTACCCAGGCCCCCACTCAAATGTTTAGGCAACAATGGTTCATATTCTTACTCTCGTGGGTTCTTAAAGTTGCATTTATAACATTGCACGATAAGTTTCAATTTATTTTTTATCATCAAATATATCGTGTTAAGAAGAGGTATGATTGAATCAATTAGCGCGTAATTGTTTCACGTTGACGTCTTTCTTTCATTGCATCGTCTTCAATTGAGAATTGTTATCGTTTAATTGTCGTTAATAACTCGTCTTAAATTATTAACTGGGATGTGTGGGACGTTCTTTTTATCTCCAAGGAAGCTTAGTACCACACTTATTGGCCAAACGTACGTTTGGATTAAACGTATTGACGTATCTTTGCCACGAGCAGACATTGATATTATAAGATCAATGATCTGATATTGCGTTCAGTTACGACCATGACATCTTGTCATTTGATCCAACTTATTTATACTTGTAATCTTGTACTATTACTATTACTGATAGCGAGTCAATAAAAACACCAAAATCAACTAAACTGACGCAAGATTGATTGCAGTTTCACTATACGTTTATTGATAATAATAATAGCGATCGATTGATTTCGTTTATTATTGGGACTTCTAATAGTTTTTTTTTCTTATTTTTTTTTTTACAAAAATATATATTATGTAAGACATTTTTTCTGTCTCAAAATTTAAAATTTCTTTTACNCATTACATACTTCTCTTACTTATGAAACGTTGGCTAAATAAATATATGGATAAATAAATAAATGTTTGTGTATACATTTATTAAAATATAAATTTATTGTAGGAATAAAAAAGGATGGAAACCAATTATAATTTCCGGACCCTTACACTTTAGCCCTTTTCTGTGAACTCACAACTGCGTAGGAGGTGCGGCTTAAAGGCTAAAATTATATATATATATTGAACTTATATAAAACCTCGTGGTAAACACCTGTTTATAATAATCGCTTTTTAGAATCCCCTTTTATTCTTTATGTTATACGCATTACTTATACTAAAATAGAAATAGGATTTTATATTTGGAGTGTTAGATTTCTTTTATACCTTAGTTCAACTATATAGAATCACATTTGGTTGGATTGGTAGTAAGAAAGGTCGGTCTTTTGTTTGATCAATACAAGGAGTTGGTAGTATTTTTTTTTTTTTATAGTAAATGATATTATTGAACGAAAGGTATAATGTTTATAAAAAAAGGAGAGTGTACAAAACTAGCAGAGCTAGTTTCTATATTAGGAGAATCGCTAACATCCCTCTTATCTGGGAATTCCAGCAGTTAGGCCTCGGTAAGATAGCGATGAGTGGCGCTAGCTACGATATGAGTGAAAATACTAGACCAGGCGTTATTTTCCTTCAGTTTCCTGCCGTGTTTTCTTTACGACAGTTTCTAATCTGCTGATATTACTCTGAGCGGTGAGCGAAAATTAATGCCTTAGCTGAGCGGTAAGCGGCAAGGGGCAACATGCTTCGTTCAGATGCTCGTGCTTGTCATAGCTGGCAGTCCTCTACTTCCATTGTAGTCAATGTAAACATAAACGTGAGCGGCACCGCTTTGCCACTCACCTCACAGCTCTTATAGCACCCGAGGCCTTTTAGACAACCTAACCCGCAATTTTTGACCTACTAATGAGAAAATAATCTGTCTCACAGCAATTAAGTATACCATTTTTGTTATGTTTCTCTGGCTAAGGCTAATGTACCACTATAAGAAAAGAAAAACAGCTCCTAATATCTATCTAGACCTTGATTTATATAAACAGTATTGATATATATTAGCAAATGAAGCTACCTTAATGCTCTTCTTTTACAATTACACGTGAATTGACTTGATGACATCTTATTGATCAGTCTAACTAAATGATTCTACTGAAAGGGCTGCTACAAATGAAACAAAAATGACTCAATATAACTTCCACCTGTTCGTGTTGAGTAACTATTGTGTTGTTCACATTACTCCCCTTTGTAACCTTCATCCTAACCTTACCCTAACCCCCATCCTCCCTCCCTTATTTATAACACCATAAAGGTGAGTTCCTAGCACGGATTTTTGAAGTGATTCAGAATAATCCATGGCTGTCATAACATGAGCGAGAAAAGTTGGTTTGGAACAATACTCTCTCGCGTTGATGCTAACCTCCAACCTAAATTAAAACCCCCCAGTCTTCGTCTTTCTTTTTCCATTTTTTGAGTCATCCCATAGTAAATATTTAAATACCCACGTGTTTTTCATTTTAAAAACATTTCTTTTAGAAAGTTAGCTTTTATATTTTAATAATGCATTCGGTTTTGTTTTATAACCTGTACCTAACGCTGCGCAAGTGTATATGGAAGAAAGGGTGAGGGGATGACTCTGAAAAAACGTGAGAAAAAAGAAATCGAATATGGTTCCGACGATTTTGAATAAAAATTCTAAAATTGTAGGTAAAGGTAAAATCTTGTTTCTGAGATTTTGATGACAATAAATCTGATATTGTTGAAAATCGAAAACATAAAGTAAATAAACGCCTGCTGAACAGATTTTAATAATGTATTAAGTAGGCATCGCGTGGCTTTATTATTAAAGAGACATTAACATAATAAATATTTAATATTGAGCTAGTTAATAGTTAATCATGATGAGTTATCCAGGCAACGAAGGAAAAAAGGGGGGAAAATCCTACAGAAGCGAAATTTAGTATAGATGTAGGGAGAGGTATTTTGAACGACATACTAAAAGGGGAAATAAAAATAGTCTCTCCACGCAAAATAATCTTTTTACAAGCCAAAGCAGCTTTCAGCCATCATAAGGCCATCATCAGTGCCTAAGAACAAAACAGCAAGTGATAAAAAATATTAATAGCCAAACTAAATTAATTACAATAAAAAACTACATTGATAAAAAAATGAAGGTTACTAATCGTTAAAAATAAAATAAGTAAAACGTCAACGCAGTGAAATATAAATAAGTTAACAATAAAGACTAAGTTTAACAAAATAGACTAGTAAATTACAAATACTCGAGAGCAATAAAAAATAAAATAAAACAAGTATGATAAAATACAAACAATTTTATACAAAAGACCAACTAACTTAAAACTAACTAACCAAAAAAAATTTATCAAATAAAAATAAAAATTATTAAGGAAAGAGGGGGGATTACTCTGAGCG
>KZ651809.1:103847-115300 GCA_001010745.2 Gerris buenoi
AAAAAATTATTGTGGCGAAACTATTGAGAATTGACCCATGGTATATATAGTGTTTTTTGTTGCAAATGATGGGTAGAATCTGCCCTCTTCGTTTGTTACATCTTCGACCAAACACCCTGTATTTACAAAATGTATGGTTACGATATTATTAAAAGTAGGAAAGATCAAATAAAAAAACCTGCATCTAACAATTTTTAGAGTTAAGAAGTGAATTAAACAATGCTAATTCACAAAATAGCTTATAATAATATTATTTTTAAACAAGGTTTTTTCTCTCTTGAAATATAAATTAAACTAGAAGAAATATCGTTGTTATTAATCCCCTGGAAAAAAAATAAAAAATAAAATTTGTAGCTCTAAGATTTAAAATACATTTCTCAGGATACAACATCTGGTTATTCTTAATTATTGGTAGGATTAATGTTGTGTGCCTTTGACTATAAAATAAGATTTAGTAAGCATATATTTTATCAGTTTGTTTGTACACATTTATGCTTAACAATCAATAAATAACAAGAAGAAAGGATAAATTTTCAAGACAAATTTAACGTTTGTGCTAATGCTCATTTTTATAAGTGTAAAAATAAAATTGCTAGTAAAAAGATGCAGGTATAAATTAATGCTATAAATAAACTAAAAAGTAAATACTCGTAGATACAAGTATAGATTAATCTGGATGTCAGAGTATAAAGATATGACAAAGAAATCTATAATTGTTTTCTTTCTTGTCACAGCTCCAGCTAAAGAAGAACTGCTCAGGCATGCTCTGGATACCAGAGACTAAATATAGACTTAAGATTTGTTCAACTATAACCTTTATATATACAAACCTCCCAACTCTTACAGTCTTCAGAGCAATACAAGGAGATCCGCTCGGAAAAACTTTCTTATATGTATATACATTTTAATCATTTTTCCGTCATTTGACTTACATATTTTATAGCTTCCTTTTTTCCAATGCAAATATTTTTATTTTTCCTTACCTAAAGTTAACTGTTTGTTTTCACCTGACAAAATTAAAAATTGATATTTCAACGGAATTATCCGTTTTGGACAATAGTCAAAACTCAATCGGGTTTTCAAGACGATTTTAGTGGTTTTTAGCTGTCTGTCTATCTGTCTGTGTCTTGTATAAATCTACTGTCTTTTAAGCTAGAGAGTTGAAAGAAACTTGGTACATAAATCGGTCCTAACACAAATGTGCTGCCCGGAAAATCATAAATTTGTGTTGTTATTAACCCATTCTGCTGGGAAAGCAACATTTTAATAAATTCGCACAAAATCGATTATTTTATTATTTATGAAATTTGCACTAATTATACCTCATTATAATTATAAGACAACAAAGCAAATATTTCCATTGAATTTTGTTTCGATATTTGCCGCCATTTTGAAAATTTTCACTTTTTGAACTTCGAAACTTCAACGCTACTTCTGAACTATTTCGGCGATGGAGCTGAAATTCACACCAATGATACCATTTAATGAGATAAATAACCTTCATATTTTATCTTAATATCCGTCGCCATTTTGAAAATATCGACTTTTATATAGAAAGTGTTTACATTTTCAAATATATCACAATAACGGACCTCATAAAACCGGACTTAACTTTAAACAAACAAACAAAATTATAATTCACATAAAAAAGAAATCTATTGTCATTTATAGGTTTATGTTTAGTAAGAAAGAGTTTTGAGACTCTCTGCGTCAAATTATTTTATTTGCTCTTTTACAAAGGTATACCTAATACATATATATAAAATTTAATATATAATATGATGTCTCAAAAATTTAATTTGGAGTTAAAAAAAGTATTTTTTTTTAATGTATGTATTCATTCAAATACCTATCTATATTAAATAGCTGTGGACGCTTTGACAGCTGGCGTTGCACTACACCCCTGAAGATGCTTCCTGTAGCGGAAGAAAACTAAGAATTTCAAAGCATATTTACGTTTCGGATTTCACCCCGAAAATCAAAAAAATAATTTATTGATTAATCAATGATCGAGTTATTATGGTTGTTTTTGATAAGTTAAATTAAATAATGCAAGGGTTGTTATAGTTCCATAGCTAGACAATTTCTTTAAGAGCAATGGCCGGTAGATCTTAGTCTGCATTTATTATTTACAAAGCCATTTCAGTAATATAAAATCATTAGATTCTACTAAAAGGAAAATCAATTTTTTTATTTTTTTTATTNGTTATACATAATTTAACAATGTATAATAGGTGAAAGTTAAAATTTTGTTTTCGATTTTTAATCAAATCAAAATTATATTTCTTCCAACTTGTTTTAAATACGAATTGAACCATAGTATTTACATGGACTAAAAAATAGGATTTTTAAAT
Source organism: Gerris buenoi (assembly GCA_001010745.2). NCBI lineage: Eukaryota > Metazoa > Arthropoda > Insecta > Hemiptera > Gerridae > Gerris > Gerris buenoi. The sequence goes on from KZ651809.1 coordinate 106,202, forward strand.
TCAAAATCCTCGGACTATACTTGAGAGAACAATTATCTTTTTTTAAATTACTGAACAAAAACGTGAAAAGATATTATTATTTCTCAAATACAGTTCCGAATATTTTGCCTAAATAATCGTAAAATGTAGGTAAGTCCATTTAATTAAAAATTATCAATATAAGTCGATTTCCGCGGAAAATTCTAGCTTCCATGATAGAGATGACAATAAATCTGAGATTTAGCTATAAAGAATTAAAAACTAAACGTAATCAATCGTCTGTTCAACCCATTTTAAATAAGTTTGGAGCTAAGTAAATTTATTTAGATATCTATTTTAAGACCAAAAAATCCAAACAAACATTTATTTTTATTGCAAATAAATATGGTTTCATCAGCTTAGCAATAACAAATAATTTCGAGGTGATTCATCACCGTCGAGACATTACTCGACTTGTATAAATAATATGTTTATCAAAAATCGGTTGAGGTAGCGTATCTGGGACATCATGTATAGAAATAAAAACAAAAATCGGTTGAGGTAGCGTATCTGGGACATCATGTATAGAAATAAAAAATACTGGCTCTTAAAATTAAAGTCTTTTCTGTAGATTGACCAAAAATGCATTATTTATAGATACTTTTTCATTTCATACTCTCTCGAAAAACTAGAGATACGCTACATCGAAGCCCAGTTAATCTATGACAGATACATATACATGCGCCCAAGATTCGCAAAATCAACCTGTTTACAGCTGTCAAAATTGAGGAGTGAATTCGGTAAGTATATTAAGAGAAAACTTATGAAATTAAGAAGAATCCATAATTGGTGCATTTGTGCTCAATCTACAAAAAAGACTAATCTTGTGTTTTTTTTTTTTTTTTTTGTTNTTTTTTAAATTACTGAACAAAAACGTGAAAAGATATTATTATTTCTCAAATACAGTTCCGAATATTTTGCCTAAATAATCGTAAAATGTAGGTAAGTCCATTTAATTAAAAATTATCAATATAAGTCGATTTCCGCGGAAAATTCTAGCTTCCATGATAGAGATGACAATAAATCTGAGATTTAGCTATAAAGAATTAAAAACTAAACGTAATCAATCGTCTGTTCAACCCATTTTAAATAAGTTTGGAGCTAAGTAAATTTATTTAGATATCTATTTTAAGACCAAAAAATCCAAACAAACATTTATTTTTATTGCAAATAAATATGGTTTCATCAGCTTAGCAATAACAAATAATTTCGAGGTGATTCATCACCGTCGAGACATTACTCGACTTGTATAAATAATATGTTTATTAATAAATTTTTATTTATTTGTATTTACAATTGTAGGATTTAAATTTTAAATTCAGACAAATTGCATATTATTTTTAACCGCGAGATTTTAAGAGCAACTAAATGCTTAAGGGTAGTTACTAGATTACAAGCCTCATGTTTTCCATAGCTAAAAAGAAAACCTATTACTATCAGTAACATCAATAATGTAATATTGTAGCAGCTGTATTACTTGATAAATTAACAAATAATATATTCGAAAACCGCGATCTTTGGAAATAGAGAGAAGCGATATCTCACTGTATATAAAATATGAAGGCAATAAAATCAATACTAAGGACACTTTCTAATTTTTCTTTCAATCTTTTACCTCTTAAAAACATCTGCTGCAAACCTATATGGATTTAGTTGATAATTCCGGTGTATTTTGACACTATAAATGAAGTTATCAAGTTGTATTGGATAATTGAGAGTTAAAGAGCTGTTAGGTTGAATATAAGAGGAAGATGGGGGCACCTGGTCCAGAACGAAATCAATGTTGCATCCCCCCCTCCCCTCCCCTCCACGACCCTCTCAACCTGACCTTGACCTTCTCAGCACTACAGCTGATTGATAACTCATTTTTAATTTTTATCATTATAAGAATCGCGAATAACGCATTCTTTTAGTTTGTACACATATTTAATCTTATAAATATTTATACCTTCAGAAATATAATGAGCATAATTATTATGTTTGCTTTTTTCCATTCTTCAATATATAAATTTTTAAATCGATTATCTCTCTACTACTATACTAAAGTTCTTAATGCAGTAAATAGCTCAAAAAGTCAATTGCTTCCAAGCTTACCGAAGGCAACGGAACAGGGCCGGCCCTACTACAGGGCAAACGGAGCGGCCGCTCCAGGCGCCAAGGCCCAAGGGGCGCCGGCCAGGTGCCTCAGAAGTAAAGAAAAAAAGTTTTTTGCTTAGCCTTACGATTTTTTGAGGATTTGGCTAGTAAGCAACTGACAAATTCCGAAACTTACATAACTGAAAATATATAAATAATACATGACAGTGCTTAAAGCCCTCTTTTCTTTGTCTAAACAAAAAATAAAATAGAAAATGAAGAAAATGGTTTTTATCGCTCACTGGTAGTTTTGAAATAGGCACTTATCTGTTGAGACGGGCGCTAGTCGAGTGTGCGGCCAGAACACCCTCCCCCACCTACCCCATAGATGTAAGATATAAGTTACATCTTACATCGGCTGCCGGCGAGGTGAGAGACGTTTTGGTTTAGTTGGAGACTTTGGCAGTTAAGAAAACGAAATAAATCGGACTGCACGAAACAGGCCAAATAGTGCAGATTGACGTCAAAAGAGACAACTTTACAAAAGAATGCAAATTTTTTCTTNAGTAAACATTACAATGTAATTAATATTTTAAAAATTATATCTATATTATTTAAAACATGTACTTAACCTTGACTCGTTCCAATGTATGTTTAATCAAAATTATTACTACTAAATATAACAATTAATATAAGCTTATCACTTGGCTTTTGTATACCTATTATCAAGGGGATTTTATTTATTTTGCATCACGCACCTGAGTGTTTTTAAGGTCCGTAGCCATATTACATTATCTATAAATACCTGCACTTGTCAGTCCGTTTGTATATAGCATACCTGAACTACGGATACATTTGTTTAAAAAATGTGCAGTTTAAGTAATAACCCAACCACAAGAAAATTATTGGGCGGCCCCAAAAAATCATCCCTCAAAAACATGGGATTTAGCCTTACGAGTTTTTGAGGATTTGGCTAGTAAGCAACTGACAAATTCCGAAACTTACATAACTGAAAATATATAAATAATACATGACAGTGCTTAAAGCCCTCTTTTCTTTGTCTAAACAAAAAATAAAATAGAAAATGAAGAAAATGGTTTTTATCGCTCACTGGTTGTTTTGAAATAGGCACTTATCTGTTGAGACGGGCGCTACGTCGAGTGTGCGGCCAGAACACCCTCCCCCACCTACCCCATATAAGATGTAAGATATAAGTTACATCTTACATCGGCTGCCGGCGAGGTGAGAGACGTTTTGGTTTAGTTGGAGACTTTGGCAGTTAAGAAAACGAAATAAATCGGACTGCACGAAACAGGCCAAATAGTGCAGATTGACGTCAAAAGAGACAACTTTACAAAAGAATGCAAATTTTTTCTTAAAATTCTCAAACTTTGCCTAGGGCCCCCAGACTCCCCCGCCTTCGTCTGGGAGCTGCAATAGCTTGACCACCCTCTCAAAATCCAATTTCCCGTTTAGAACTAAACTTTATATCATTGCAACCCTAAAAAAACATGTTTTTCGTAACTATTGATTAAATTACATAGTTTATTATAGATTTTAAGTATTATTGCGTAATGGCTATTTACTGATCTATTTTATCTACAATGATTAGGAGCACAACTTTTATTATATTACATATAATATTTTTAAGTTACTATTTCAGTTTGCTATTTTTTGTAAAAATACTTGTGTTCAAACTATTGCCAACGAATTACACCGTAGGTTTACTTTGTTTTATGACAAAGTGTTAAAATCAAATTTCTCCAAAGAGATGCATAAAAACGCTGGTTTGAGTGGTCATATTTTCAAAATTTTCCGGGGGTGGCCCCCGGATCCCCCTCCCGGAATGTGTGAAGCATAAAATCATTAGATTATACGAAATAGTTCACGAGGAAGCTATATGCCACACTTATTAGCAGACTATTTTTAAATTTAGGTGTAGAATCACCTGAAATATTGAAATCACGATTCAGAACACCCTGAATAGTTACACATATAGTTACACGCAAGTTGCTGTCAGAACAAAAATCAGAACAAAAAACTCAGAAAACTTTCTCATTTACGAGTTCATATAATTACTTAGCCCAGAGTTTGAGAGCCAGCGTGACCGTGTGGGTTAAATTACTTACCAAGTCTGCTTGGCCATCACTGAATCATGAGCGGTACGAGATGGGGTTCGATTCCTCGCCATGACGCTCTGATTTATATGGCTCACTATTGTATCACATCATACTCGCTTCGGCGGTACAATGTACAAATGTATGATGTGTGAAGTGGCTGCAACTCTCTACCACGGGGCGTAAAAAGGGCCTAAAAGATGGCCTAATGGCAAGGCTCGAACAAGTGGTTCATCCTACCCGTTCTAGTAGGAAGTAGTTGTCTAACTACTATCCCAGAGTTTTCCATTTATTAGCTTTCGTAGGTGTATTTAATTAATGAACATTTTATCAAAATTTATAATCGGGAAATCGAGCAAGGGCTCTCTTCGTCCACTTGTAAAGCAATTATTTCGGGAACTAGATTTAAGAGCCTATAGTTAAGGACCTAAATTAAGAACTAAAATTTATTTCTCGATTCCACCTTGGAATATGATTTATCTGAACATTTATGCTAAATTTCAAGGTGTTGCATAGATGACAGACAGACATTTTTTAAAAACCAATATTTTGGACACAGGGGACCTCAAAACGCGTAAATCTTTCAAAATCTATAAATCATTTTTTTTTCGCCATCACAATAATACTTTCTCTTTTCACGAGAAAGTAAAAATGCAAACAAAACATTTTTTTTTTTTTGAGAGATGAAAAATATAAAAGGGGAAAACTACGATTGTGCTAAGTAAAGGCTGTAGTTAGTTAGAAATTGTTTTTATTACTTTAGTTTTAGTTAGAAAGGTGGTAAAAGCAGTAGATAAAACTTGCAACAACAAAAAAGTTGTTTTGTAAAAGTTTTACGAAATTACCTGCTGACATTACGGTCTGGCAACTGTGGTTTTGCTTGCGGTTTATAGAATGCCTGAATAATTTTATTTATATCCTATAATATACGATTGATTTTAGCTTTTTGGCCAGGCAATAAAGTAACCGATCCCTTTGTGATTAACATAATGTTTTGCTAATCGGAACATAAAATAATTACTTAGATACCTGCTAGATATGATAAGCTCAAAAGTGGGGGAAAAAAATTATGTTTTTTTTTCACAAACATCCTGATACTAGTGTATGGTGCTTTAACTGAATCTCCGCACATCTCCTTTCTGATTTTTATGTTTTATGTGTTTAGCGAAAGTCTTCACCATCGACGAGGTTATTTGAGTACCTTATCCAGTTAACCATGTATTTAATTTACCTAAGTCTCTCCAACATTCGCCGTTCCGTAGAATCCACTGTTCAGGGAGACTTAACCATAACCATAGCAATGTCAAATTTTGTTGCCATTGTTAGGTATATGACTACATGTATTATGTTACAATATGTTACAATAACTCAATAACAAACGTACTACTTATTATATTATGTATGGAGTATGTTCGATGATACGTAAAGCATAAGGTCTTGATATGAATGTCAATTGTCATAACACTTTAGATTACACCCAATATCATAATAACAATATAAATATTATGATTGACTTATATGTCTCAAGTCTCGTAAACTGATTAACTCGTTATCAAGTTGTTCATAACGTACTTTGGCATGAACTACTTTGCTTGAAATGATGACATTGAGCAATCAATTGTTTGAATTTTTAAAATTGCATTACGCACCTGAGTGTTTTTAAGGTCCGTAGCCATATTACGTTATCTATAAATACCTGCACTTGTCAGTCCGTTTGTATATAGCATACCTGAACTACGGATACATTTGTTTAAAAAATGTGCAGTTTAAGTAATAACCCAACCACAAGAAAATTATTGGGCGGCCCCAAAAAATCATCCCTCAAAAACATGAGATTGATATTTTTTAATGGAAACACATCATGTGTTAAATTAAAGAGGGGATGAAGAGAGCTCTGAGTCCAATTTTATATTTGGTTTCATTTTTTTTTTATTACCAATTCACCCTTGCACTATCACTGGGGCACTTAAAAATCTGGGGCACTTAAAACTCTCTCTATTAAAAAAAAATCAACGAAAAACAAAACATAGTTATTTTGTATAAAAAATGTTTTTAAGGAATTTTTCATACACCGCATATTTTGTGGGAAACAAAATCTTATAAATGTATTTATGTTAGGGACGGATTGGGCTAGACACTTCGGAGTAGTTCCATTGCGTATGGATCATAAAAAGCGCTTGATCGGTGTTGCTGATGATCGGCGTAAGTGGTTAGCGTTCTTAAAACCCCTTTTAGAATATATAAATTCAAATTTCTCCTCCCTAAGAAGGAATTTTAAGAATCTGACCACACCGAAATGACGAGTTTCAGCTGTAGAAAATTGTTTATAAGAGGAATGCAACACGCTGAGAGTGAAAGTGTCACTTTTTTAGAAATATGACCCTTGCATACTTGTAACTCTGTCTGATTTCTAAACACTGGCATATCTGTTGAGTTCGAATCCCAAGAAGGTGAGACATTTTTAACACTGATGATGACATCGAGTAAATGAGTATAAAGTGACCGGATCCCCGTCCTATAATATAATGATTTGTTTATCGAGACGTAAAAACAGCGAAAGTATTTTTTTGTGTATTAAATATCCATTTAGACAATTAAATTTAATGGATATTAAATATGGGGGAGGTTATAATATGAAGGTCATCTTATAGGAATATCATAAAATATTTAAAGTTGGCTTCTTAAATTGATTTAATAAACCATAACCAATGAGTTGGATATATGATCAATGAAACATATATGAGAATTACTACGTTGACTTCTTAAATTAATTTAGTAAATCGTCATCAATGGATTTGAATTTATCAATGAAGCATTGATCAAATATTAGTGAGAATCTGTAAACAATTTTGAAATATGTAATAATTCATATAGATCATGTATGACAACTAAATTCGCTTGTACAAATAATTTCTTTAATTGTAATAAATGAAATCAATGAAACATTCATTACTGAATAACTTGATTTCTTAGTTCATTTTATTAAATTGTTATTGATTTTTCAAATTATTGATTTAATAATTTGAAACATTTACTGGAGAATTAATTTATTAATTTAAGTTCTTAAATTTATCATGCTTAAAGTAAGCATAAACGATTAAGTTTTGCTGTTAATTCAAATTATTGTGTAACTTAATATGTCGATACTAAACAAAGACCGATGATGCAATATGGATTACATACCTAGATCATGGCCACTGACGTATTTTAATAGCTTTTCAAATTATTTCTAGTTATAAAACTTGTAAAAAAATGTTAATTGTGTTTAAAAGATATATTTTTACGACTGTCAATTTCGTCATTGAACCAGCCAATGCGTATGAAATTTTTTTTTTTAATTTATATAATCATTATCAATATCACATGGCGTTCAAGATACTGTAAAACATCCAGACAGTTAAACGCCTTAATGAAAAATAATACATGAATAACAGTAAACATTACAATGTAATTAATATTTTAAAAATTATATCTATATTATTTAAAACATGTACTTAACCTTGACTCGTTCCAATGTATGTTTAATCAAAATTATTACTACTAAATATAACAATTAATATAAGCTTATCACTTGGCTTTTGTATACCTATTATCAAGGGGATTTTATTTATTTATTTTTATTTATTATTGTATGTTTTTATTTGATTTTTTTTTTAAGTGAAACTTCTTTGGCGGCGGTAGAGTGAATTTTTTCATATAGTGACATCGTGTAACGAAGTTTGCGATTCGAGACTCGTCCAAGTGTAACATTTTTACATAGATTAATTTTGTTATATCTATTTAAAGACCTGCAAATCAAAAAAAAACATTTATTTTATTGGAATGAATGTGGTTGCCTTAGCGTAGCAATATAAATTTTTAATTAAATTTCCTATAACCATTTCTTAATCCTGAATAATAAATTCGTCAAAAAATGAAAGAGCAATGCATTCTAGAACTTAAGTTTCACTTCTAATGCGTGAGAGCCTCACACATATTGTTTTTACAGATAAATCTTTCACCAGGATTAGTCTCGGAACACAACTTCCGTTTCAATTCTTCCGTCACACAAATTTCATTACAATTGATCTGTAAAAATGTTGGAATCTTGGACGAGTCTCGAATCGCTAACTTCGTTACATGAGGTCCCCTTAAGAAAAAATTCACTCTACCGCCGCCAAAGAAGTTTCACTTCAAAAATACAATTACATATGTAATAAACAAATAAAATCTCCGCGGGTAAGTAACAACAGTTGTGTTTAGAACGTATTCGTCAGAATACGTTCTAACTACTGCGTACTAATACTTACTGCGTGCTGATGCTTACTGCAGTACATGTCTTACTGTAAGTCATGGACGTCCTGTGCAGTTAATTATTGAGGGGGGATTTACAAGGGGGGGCTCCGGGGGTCCTCCCCCGGAAAATTTTGGAAATATGGAATCTCAAAACAGCGCTTTTATGCATTTCTGAGGTGAAATTGAATATTTGATCATTTGATTCCTGGGGGGCTAATTTGGTTTGGTCCCCCTAGGATCGCCACTGGATATTATATTCTTTCAAACCTTTAATGTCCCGCCTTTTATTTTAAATCTGTCAAAATTGTTTTGAGCGCTGGCGGTTAAAATTAATATGTGACCATGTGCGGGGTACGTTCATACTGTCTAAATTTCTTAAAAATCAGTTTGAGTAGTAAGATTTAGGTGTAGGGTAAGTGACCCGAATATGAGACCCCTTTTTAGGGTTTTGTAGATACTTCTCAAAACCCTTATGTCGAGGGTGATGTGTCCGTCCGTCCGTCGCTCTTTGGTTCATAGGGCCCGAACCGTTCAAGCGAAAGAGCTGAAATTTGGAACACTGGTGTAACTTTTTGACCCAACCACAGGAAAAATATACAGAAGTCCATAATTA
>KZ651809.1:115626-127448 GCA_001010745.2 Gerris buenoi
GAGATATCGTCTTGTCGAATTTTGTATATAAATGGCCGCCATCTTGAATCAAGATGGCGGATTTTTAAAATATTTCTTAGCGAGCACCTAGGTGGTAAGAGGAACACACCTACAAAATTTCATGGTCGTTGGTCCAGTGGTTTCAGAGATATCGTGATGTGTCAGTGAGTGGTATTTGGATTTTATATAGATAAAAAGTCATTGTAATACTGAATTTAAATTATAATTTAATTTAAATTATCATACAAAAATTTTGAACGTTTGATTGTTTATAATTATGACTAGAGAGGTTAATAAAATGTAACACAACAATATTGTCACCACAATGTTTTATTAATAAAAAGACGCGTTTCGACTTATAATGTCATCTTCAGTATGCGTGTTAACTTAGTAAGAGTGAAAACTGTACTGAAGATGACATTTTAAGTCGAAACGCGTCTTTTAATTAATAAAAAATTGTGGTGACAATATTGTTTTGTTACATTGTATTAACCTCTCTAGTCATAATTATGAAGTGGTACCACAAAATCTCAGTCAAAACAACCAACTATATGATTGTTTACATTTCGTTTTAGATTTTCAGCTAAACCTGGTTCTTTATAGGGTTTCGTTGGTAAAACTCTAAAAAAGAAACCCTTATAGTTTCGTTCCTGTGTCTATATGTCAATCTGTACGGTTCCAATAACTTTTGAATCTAAAGAGATAAAAAAACATGAAACTTTCCAAATAATTAGTTGTTTCAACTGGGATTAACACACTGAAGATGATAGAAATGTCGAAACGCGTCTGTGTGAAAATAAAAAATTGTGATAGAATATTGTTGTGTTACATTAACCTCTCCAGTCATAATTATGAAAATTTCCAGTATTTAAGATAGTTTTGACGCGCGCACACAGAAAAAATATAGTGAACTCAAAATTATCAGCTGTTCCCTGTTCAAGTTCAAAATGGCGGATAATTGACCTCACGCGAAAAAATATGTTTTTAAAATTTTGAGTGGGGTATCAAATGAAAGGTATTGAAGAGTAGAATACAAAAATATATGACACTTGTGGATAGTGTTTATATTTGCATGCAATTTTGTCAAAAAAACATTAAAATTTTACATGCCCCCCCCCCTTCTAAAACTATATTTCTGCTATTACTAAAATTATAAGTATGATGATGCCATATGAATTTTGTCTTGATCGCATCAGTAGTAGAAACTTCGCTGGTGCAAAACGTAAAATCCTCCAAACGTTATTTTATTGCGACCTACTGTCTAATTTTGCTCAACTTTGGAGGATATGATGATGCTCTATAAATGGTTTCATGATCGGATTAGTCGTAACCCGTAACCACTGCCTATGCGCAAACATAAGATCCTTGCCACACATATTACTTTCGCAATTTTCCTCCAATTTTGATGAAATTTTCAGAGGATTGTACCCCAGTTATGCCCTATATGGTCAATCCCGTATATGCATGTCCTTGTTTAAATTTATAGTAGCCACTGCGCATGCGCAAACGTAAAAATCCGCCAAACATTAAATTGTTTAGGTCTAACGAACCGATTTTGCTGGATTAGGGGCCCATAAATAATCATGTTTTTTTTTTTTTGTAAAGAAGCTTAAGTGCCACACTATTGGCAATTTACTTAAACAGGTAGTTGCTTACTTTTTGTTTTCAATTTTCAAAAAAATTAGCTTTATTTCCATCAATGCCCCGGGAACAAGACTCTTCTCTAGAAAAAAGACTTAATTAAAATCATCGAACTCGTTCCTAAAATTTATTTCTCGATGTTTTATCCTGTTCATGTTCCAAGCAGTAAAATGCGTTTAATAACGTCAATTTTACTATGTTAATACAGAAAGTAACGTAACGGACACTTTTTTTTAGTTTAGTTTGAAAGTAATTTTTAATAACTTATAAATTATTATTTAAGGACAATAGACTACTTGGAGATACTCAGACGATCCTCTGGTATTTCTACAGGCATAAATAAAAAATGCAATGAATAAACATACTCTTTGTGTTTACCTACAATCGAATGAGTGGTTTTTAACAGATGTTGTGAGAGACAGACATAGAACCAAAAATGTTCCCTAACGTCTAAAACGGATTATCTGTCTTGGAATTTTTTAAATCAGAAACATAATCTTTCCAGGTTTCATCAGTAGAGAGAGTTAAAGTAAGGAAAACACTTTAACTAAATGGTTTAAAAGTGGTTGTAGACTATCTCCTCATAAAAAATGGTTTGGTTGTCTGTCTATCGGTTTTTCCTGTTATTGTCAAAATAAATTTGGCAATAATAGGCTGTATTAAGTTGATTATAAAAATAAATATTTTTAAAAACAAGCTTTTATTTGTATTCTTCTCAGCAAACCCTTTCATTTGATAACCATATCATGTGCGCACTTAAAAAATAACTAGTTTGCCATCTTGAACTGCCCACCATATTGGATTTAGAATGATTTCACTTTGCTAATCATGTATTGTCATCCAAACTAAACATGAATGCAAAATTTCAATTCTATCGGTTGAGGATTACTACTTTAAAATTCAGTTGCAAGATTTGACCTGAACATACATACATACAAACATTGCAAGTCAAATAAAACCTTGTAAAAGCATAAAACGATTGAACTATATGAAACAGGACTCGAGGAAGCTATGCACCACTCTAATGGCAGACTATTACAGCGGTAAACATCAAGTTAATGTTTAAAAAAAAGTGATATTTATACAATTATAGTTTTAACTGTAAAGAAAAGATGGACGAAGAAAAGTTTGATTTTGACGAAGAAAGATGTTAGTGACACCTGGTGTAAAGATGACACAAGCAGTTCGCAACAAGTAAACAAGCGAACAAAAGAAGAGAAGAGAAGGAATCTCATTGGCAAGGTCAGGGACACCTAGTAGGATATACGACGCCACCCGACAACACACGATATCTTCAACTTGGTCTTTGTAGTTCCTTTCAAATATTAGATAATTCTATCTGGTATTACTTCACAATGCGTATTCAATTGTTCGCATTTTAATATACTTAGCTACTATAAAATATAACTTTTTTTTTATATCTGAAAAAAAAGAATGAATGAAAAAAAATTGATAAGATAAAAAACATCTGATTTATTTTTTATCAATATCTTAGAAAATAGATTTTTCCCGGGAAAAACGACATATATGGTGACATTTGTATTTAAATGGAGTGTGAAATGTAAGAAAATTGTTGATACCGTTTTCTAGAATAGTACCTACTTTACGCGTCTAAGTGCGGAAAGTAGCATTTTGCTTGCGAGTGTGGAGTTTGCACCCGAGTGACAGCGAGGGTAGTAAAACCACACGAGCAATGGAAGATGTAAAGCAAAATGCAGTTTTCGCACGAGTTGCGTACCGTACTTTATCTAAGATTGTAGGATTGGGAAATTGGTTTTGTTAAATGTAAAACCAAACACGCTAATCGTGCGGTAAGGTGACGAATTATGAAATGCGCATGCGCGATGAATACAACTACAAACTACAGAGATCTACGCATCTAAACAGAGATCAAATGTTTATATTTCGTATCAATCGTCTTTGAACGCGGACGGTGAGAGGCTCAGGTTCGATCCAGTTCCGAGGAAAAGTTGTTTTTTTATAGTAAATTTTGATAAAATGTTTAATGAAATTAAATGTAACCTACAAAAACTCGAAAACAAATATGTAAATGGAGAATATAAATATGTACTTGCATATGAGAAAGTTTGTCTAACTTGTCTTGGACCGATTTGTTAATAAAGTAATTTAGAAAAAATTAGCCAAAAAAAAAAACAAAAAAACAACAATCAATTACTTACTTAAAAGTAGTCTGTTTTATTTATTGTTAATGCATTCTCGTTATTATCTTGTCTGGCACAAAACAGAAAGATTTGTGACCTGCATTGTGAAAGAACTACTATGGTTAGGGTAGGATAGTAGAATAGGAAATAGGAATAAACTCCCAATTCACTATTCCAGCCGAAATACTAGCTGCGTCTAGTTCTACTACACAGATTTATATTTGCATTGCTGCTATATTTGTCGCTAGAAGCCTAGTGACCCATTTTACTAACCTCATCAACAAACTCAGGTAACTTCCTGAATTTTGTTTATTTGAAATTCTAATTAAATAAAATGCTGAGATGGTAACAATCAATTATTTAAATGTACTGAAGAACATTAAGCCGAGACAAACAAAATATAAATAACTGTAATTATCAATTTTTTAAATCTACTGGAATTACATTGAGTCGTTTTGTAGGCGAGACAAGCAAAATATAAACACTGATTACTTCTTAAGGCCCCCACACGATCAAACCTTGCTCAAACCTGATGTCGGGGAAATTCAGTTAAAAATCAAGTTTGCGCAAACATCAAGCACCCCCATACACGGTTTTGCGCAAATGTTGCAATGTTTGCACAAATGCATTTACAAATGTTTGCACAAACATGCCTTTACAAATGTTTGCGCAAACATTTTGACCGTGTATGGGGGCCTTTATATTGGTAAATAAAGCGAGCGATGTTTAAAATTCATAGATACTTTCGTATATTATAAAAATAAAATAAATTATACTGAATGGGACCAACACGTAAGAAAGTCAATACAAGAGCAAGAAAAATTAGCAGGCGGTTGAAATTTATCTGGAGCTATTTGCGGGCATCTTTCGACAAACCATCAAAATTTGATAAAAATCAGATGAGTAACTTTTAAAGACAAAGGTATAACAAATGTATGTTTGTGCGCATGTGAAAGCGATACCAATGGGCGTAAAAAGTTAAAACTTATATGACCAACAATGGGCAAATTATGAGCTACCATCCGAATTTTAATAAAATTAGACGTGTACAGTTTTTAAGATATATATATTGGTTCGCCAAAATTGAGTGATAGACCACGACAGACAGATACGGAACCAAAAATGAAACCTGATTTTTGAAACGGATTTTTGTCTTGGAATTTCTGAAATCGGAGACATAAAATGTTTTCGTTCTTCAGAACGATTGCATAGCTAGGAAACCATTAAATAAATTTGACATTAATGGCTTGTAAAATAATAAAATAAATAAAGTAAGTTGATAAATGAAGGGATTCGAGGAAGCTATGTGCCACACTAATTGGCAGTCTATTTTAGTCTAGTCGCACAACTTTTTCTGTAATATTGTGTAGTTTTTTGTTATACTTTAGTAAAATATTGTTATTTTTTTTTTTGTTAGTTTACTCTTTAAGTGTTTGTTGCAATGCCTTATTTAACCGTTTTACAGTTTCCTAAGTGTTCGCACCCTTTTACCTGGTCTCTAATATTATAATCCTTTCAACTCACAATATTTTGTACCCTAACGTGCGTCCTTTCCTCTTACAAGTTATTTCCTTTATCAAGTCCCTTGCCCTCCCACCTATATTAGTAGTATAGACTAGTAGTATAGTCTATTATAATATAGTGTTCATTTTTATAAGTAAAATAGTTATTATAAAAATGAATACTATAGACAAATTAATAGATTACCTATGGGTAGGAAAATTTAGTCTTTTATAGTTCATATATAGTTCAGATGTAAATAAAGTTTACAAAACTAGTTGGTATGTTGTTTTTATCACACCTCACTAATTTTATTCTAACTTGTATTCTTATTTTGCAATTTATTTTTAAACTAATAAAAATGAATTAATGTTTGTTTAATAATGATATTCCTAAAACTATTTATTTTGAGATTATAATAAATTGTCACGTGTTTCAGAAAGGGATAGATTTATCATAAAAATAATTATTTGCCTTTTTTGATTGCATTAGGTGATCAGATTAAACAAATGTTTTGTGAATGTTAAAATAAACACAAATAAACATGGTTTTAAGAATTCTAAACGAGTTTATAGAGCTGATTAAATAAATGAACATAGTGCTATTGAAATAATTCCTATATCAAAGAAAAATTTAATCTCAGACTGAGAATTTTACGCTGTTTGATAAAGCATATCTCAAAGTTATACACTTTGTGTACAGTAACAAAAAACAAATTACAGAGTTCTTGCATCTTTTTGTAAATGCAAGGTGAATAACAAACAGATTTACCTCTTTAATTGTTTTAAGATGATCTTAAAAGTAAATATTAAACAAATGTAAATTTGTTTCACTACATGATTTTTAAAGAAAAAAATGTTACATAACTATGTATAAAATGTTAATTAAGAAAAATACACTCGCAAAATATAAGATATATCTCTTACTTTTTCTTACTGTTTTAGAATGGAAGAAATAAATATTAAATCAACCTCGTGCACTCTGTACTAAGAAATTACAAATTAATGTATAATATGTAGGAATATGTCTATTCATGGATTAGGAGGTTATTCATGTATTAAGATTTTCACATCTATATTTAGTGGCAATAATCATCATATAATTTAGATACTAATTGATGTAGAAGTGATAAAAATAATGACAATTACGAATAATGAGATTGACTATTAAAAATAGTCAATTTGTTAAATTATTTTAACAAATTGACTGTTATTGTTTTGTTATTTTTAAATTATTTTAGTAAGGGTAGCAGGAATACATTTTATCTCTTAAAAAGTTTACAATTTTTTATCACAAAATAATTAAAAACATACTTCTAAATGTATGGGGTGGAGTAGCAGTGTATATTAAAATTATGTGGTGGAGTTGTAGTATACATTAAAAATATGTATAGAGTAGTAGTATACATTACATTTATGGGGTGGAATAGTATGAAGACAATATTCATACGTAGGCTGACAACTCGCACTCTGGTCAAACGAGTAAACTGTTATAACAATATACCATGAAATACATTGTTTTCAATGTCTTTCATTGTATTATAATATTATAAACTTCAAATAAACCTCAAGTTTACGTTTTGCGTTTCTTAATGCATTATTTGTTTTGACTTTTGATTTTACGAATATATTTGATTCTGGCTAGTTCATTCCCCTGCTTTATTTATTTATTTATTTATTTTGCCAAATACAAAAACATAGTTAACTCATGACATTTCATGACATTTTATGTTTCTCCTCAATGTACAGTCTATAAGATTAGAGTTGGCACAATCAAAAGGCGGGAAAATTTTGAGGGAAACGATTCAAATGGTCCCCTATGTTGAATGCAACTTCAGAAAAAAATGCTTTACTCTACCCCTGTCTCACAAAAAAAATATAACATGGCAACAATGATTTTCCCTTTTTATAACCCCAAAACTACCTCCACGTTTGTTGTTTCTCGCCTTCGATTGTGCCGTCCTTGGATTGTGCCACCTCTAATCTTATAGACTGTAGTTCTACCATGCTTACCTACTGTGGACTCAGAAAAATACCTCTATATATAATTTATATTATGGAGTAGTGTCTTATCGACGGCGACGACTCACCACGAAATTATTTATTATTGCTAAGCTAAGGCAACTACATTTTTATTCCATTAAAAATAAATGTTTGTTTTTGATTTGTTGGTCTTTAAATAGAACTATGAAAAACATGGACTTTTTTTTTTTTAACGAAGACCTAAAAGTACATTGGTATACGAATAAGCTCAATCAAAAGGTGAAAGTTATTTTATCAATATTTTTCCAAATAGATATTATAACTTATCTATAAATAGATATAATAACCTATCTAAATAGATGTAATAACTTATCTAAATTAATTTACTTAATTTTACTTTTTATAAATATAAAATTAAGCCTGTTGCCACGGGCTTAATTTTAATTGGGCTTAATTTTTGGGGTCTTGAAGTTTTATAAAATGGTATGATTAGAAATAATTGCACGATAAAAAGAACTTTTTATATTCTACTTTTTTAAATTTTCTCTCATAAATCATATATTTGAAACCTGTCAAAATGAAGATTTTAAATATGGGATATGTCAAAACAAATAAAATAACTTGCGGATTTTTTCCGAACTAACTTTCAATTCAGCAAAATGTGCTGAAAACGAATTAAATTCTGCTGAAAGATGGCTAAAAGTATTAAAATAATGCATTGTCATCGTGTTCTGAGCTATTCTAAAAGTTTCAAATGTCTAGCTATTCGTGAAGTTAGTTAAAAAATTAATTGCAATATTTGTACCAGACAAACAAACAAACAAGAAAGCAAGCTAATAAAAACGTAGTAAAATGAAAAACATAGACTTACTTTAAGAAAGAGCTAAACGTAGACTTGGATACGAGTGAGCTCAATGAAGCAGTGAAAGTTGTTTTTCACACAGAGAATTGTTATATCATAGTTTTCATCTGGAAAAACACTTGTGTTTTGTCAAGACAGACATAATATGACCTAGAGACAGGCCTCGTCCGAATACTCTGCGTACAGAGAAGCACTTCAACAAACTAAGTATACGTAAGGCTTCTTTTCAATTAACTTAGTCACTTACTATATTAAACATGTTCATTTATCTAGAGGATATATTTAGTTTAACTCTCTTGACATTGAATAAAACCCTTAGTACAATTGCTATTACGAAATCACTTTCGGGTTTCTTCATTGATTGTCAAAGTGTTTATCTTTATTTAGAATTGTGAAAAATCTTTTCTTTATCTGAGCGCAAAACCAAGTTTATTTACTTGAACCAATTCACCCTGATATCTTTGCTTCCTTTTACGGTGGGCTTTTGAAATTTGAAACATGGATTATGCTTAAGAAGCATTGGAAACTTGAAAAAATTAAGTCCTTAATAGCCTCTTCAACGGGGATGATTGTCAAAGTTGCCATTTTTGTCACTGACTCACTCAACATCAAAATTACAAGTGACTGACAGAATAGCTAGAGACTTGAAATTTGGCACACTTGTAGCTATAGCCGTGTAACTGAAAGGATAAATCCAAAAAATAAATTTATCTATGATTGATACGTAATATAAACATTGTATCTCTGTTTAGATTCGTAGAAAGTGATTCTTTACGCACCTGTATTAATTGCGCATGCGTGTCTCATAGTTTTGAAGAATTCCTCTTCTTTACCACTCTAGCGCGGTAAAGAAGAAGAATTCTTCAACTTTACGCACGATTAGCGAGTTTGTGTACATTTAACAAAAATAATTTGATGATTGTTTAATAAAAGTAACTGTTTATATCGAGTTTTTTTTGTGAAAATCAATGAGTGATTTAAGTGATTATGACGAATATAAGGAGACTTAAGACTTAATACTTTAACTTTAAAAGACTTAAGACAATACTTTAACTTAATAGGTTAAGGGACCCAGGACGTAAATTTTTTTTTTTTTTTTTTTTTTAGATTTTTTTTTGACAAGACAGTGTCAGATTTAAATTAATAATAATAATAATAATAATAATAATAACCAAGTTTATTTACNTTCGTCCTATGTGGAAATGTGTAGGGATCATTTTTATTGCAAATTTTGTCTACTTTTCGAATATCTAAGTATTTTCCACCAAAAACAAAACCAAATTTTTTTTTTTTAAAAAAACTAATTTTTGGGGTTTTTTTTCAAATTTGGGGGGAACGCACTGGGAAATTTTGGTGGGAAGTTGAAAATTCGGATTCAGCGACCCAAAAAACATAAAGTAAGCCCATTTCCAGAACTTATATCAATTTTTCCAGGTAAGGTCCCTATTTGATCTCTATTGCCTGGACTAAGAGTGAAGTTTTCGGGGCTCGGGGTATCGATTATTATGACAACACTGACATCCTCACTAATTATGTTAGAAAGGAATCGGTTACTTTATTGTTGTTCCTGTAAAAAAATAAATTAAAAAAATTCTACCGCGGGTTTCCGCAAGCCGAGCGAAATTCCATTGGAAATTTGTAGTATTTGTATAATCGTAGTAGTGTAAAAGAAGTTTAAACTGCACAACATTGAACTACAAATTTCCAATGGAAATTCGCTCGGCTTGCGGAAATCCGCGGTAGGATTATTTTGTATTGAATCGCTATGGTAACTTATTTTTTGGAATGAGGAACCCAAAAAACCTAAGAAGCGATACCTTATTTGATTTATTTTAAATCTTTGCTGACTCATCAGGTGAGGTTAATGACGTCATAAATATCCAATTTTCAATAGGGATCTTCGTCTTAACGAGCTTGATTTTTTGGTGCAGTTTTCATTTTGATACGTCAATTCGTTCGAGCGCTATCGTGCTTACAAGAAATCCCCAAGAAATTATTACTATTACTATTGCCATTATTATTAAAATATTATTTGAATCGCCATGGNTATAAAAATTAATTAATCAAGTCCAACCATGTAGAATTAGAAAATAGAATAATTCGCCTTCCGAAATAATTAATTTGGCACAAAATACAACTAATGAATTAATGTCATCTTTATCAAAAGAGAAATACGAACTTACCTACAGGAAGTTAATTATTTGTTTCTGTATTTATTATTAAAATCTAACAATCGTAGATTAAGTACGGTACGCAGTACGCAACTCGTGCGAAAACGGCATTTTGCATTGCTCGTGTGGTTTTACTACACTCGCATGCAAAATGCTACTTTTCGCACTCGACGCGTAACTATTTTTTCATTTTGACCCCTCAAAAATAATTAAAATGGTGTACGTAACGTAAAAGATGTTTTATGAACTAACGGTATGTCGTATCGAAAAACTGATTACACAAGCAGAACTACTAGTTTGGTTATCGGTTTACTTGAGCTGGAGCTTATTTTAATACCCATTTAAGTTATGATTTAGGAAGCATAGAACTAGTTTGAGTACAGAAGAATTTACTCTTATGATTTTTTGAAAATTTTATTTCGATTTTTAGTCTTACATTACGTCTCTTCTTACTACTTCAGCATAGTGCAAAACTCACCAAAATCGAAATTGGGTAGAGGGCCAGTGTTGGCCTGCGCAATGGGCCGTAGTTTGTCGACCCCTAGTGTGTATTGTTTTATAAGTAAAAGTGTTTTTATTACCTTCTAATAAATATGAGGTAATATTATAAAAAGATATATTGATAATTATTATAAAGAGGATATTTCTTTGGATTTACACGTTTTAAGATTTACGATTCCAAGAAATTTCTGTCAAAACATCAGAAATTTTGAGATTTGTGTTGTGGAGGCCTAAATCATGGAACCGGATTCGATAAAATTTTGTATTGCGCAGAAATATCATACCCCGAAGCGAAATCGAATACAGAATTTTGTGTGTAAATTAGGGTCGCTACGAATTAAATCTCCTTATGTAAATTTCAAATTTAGCATCTTACACTAAGCGTAAACTGTATTATCAGCATCTTACACAATCTAGCAGGTATTTTCTAATTATTTTCCGATTAGCAAAACATTATTGTTATGTTCCGCGTTCGGAATAAAACACATTTATTAAAGATATAAGAACGAATGTGATTCTTTAATAAAGTTAACAACAGAATGATAATAAATATAACTCAATGACATAAGATAGTCCAGGCAACAGGGAATTTTACCTGGAAAAATTGATATAAGTTCTGGAAATGGGCTTACTTTATGTTTTTTGGGTCGCTGAATCCGAATTTTCAACTTCCCACCAAAATTTCCCAGTGCGTTCCCCCCAAATTTGAAAAAAAAAACCCAAAAATTAGCTTTTTTAAAAAAAAATTTTTTTGGTTTTGTTTTTGGTGGAAAATACTTAGATATTCGAAAAGTAGACAAAATTTGCAATAAAAATGATCCCTACACATTTCCACATAGGACGAACGGGGCGGCGCTGGCGCGTCTCAGAAAATGTGCCTCGGCGCGGAGGGGCTGCATGCACCAAGTAATGCAAGCCCGCTTATCCCCTCACGTCGTTTACCTTCGCTCCCCCCTCTCCACCTCCATATTTTTTATCAAAACTCTCGCTTTCCTCCTCATTT
>KZ651809.1:196662-219064 GCA_001010745.2 Gerris buenoi
AGCCTTCTTGTTGCTGCTTTAACTAAGCACTATGATTCACCACACCCACACCATATATATATATATTTACATAAGAATAGAAGATGAATGTTACAGTTACAGACATTATATTATATATTGTGTAAATTCGTTTAACGTCTGGTACGCATTCTATGCAGTAAAGAACGTTATAAGGGTTCTGTGAATTGTGTTAATATCAGGGTATAGGGTTGAGTGGATTGTAAGGGGCAGAGGTTTGGCCAGATGAAGCTCGCCCTATGAATCTCAAGGTCTCCGAATCCTCTCGTAAATGAACAGCATAACGTTACCTAACTCCCCACCCTTATATCGATTCTTTTTGTACTCGAGCTTGTGCCGAGAAAAAAATTCAATTCTACGCCTCTATAGAATAAAAAAAAAAAATATATATAGATTTTCCTGATAAAGTGTAAAACATTTTTAAATCAAGAGTGTCATAAATCAACGTAACATATACTAAAAAATCCTGCCCGATACAACTGGTACTTAATTTTCTCAAATATAAGAGTTACTTAATTACTTACTCCATTCTTATCCATTTATTATTCAACATTTTATCAAATAATACAATAAAAATAACTCCTCCCGGGCGAGTAATCGAACTCTGCCCCTCACCGTCCACGATTAGTACTATTTTCTCAGCAACTATAGATTTTACCCCGGCAAATTACTTAAATGGTTAGTTCCATATTTAAATGGACTGCATTTTAGAATTAGTTAATCAAAATCGTCGGAAAAGTTTTCGAGAAATGATTTTTTACACGTTTATTGTTTTTGAAATGCTTAAAGCACTTAATATTGCCATCAACTCTGAGACAACAGTAAAACTCAAAACGGATTATAGATTCTTAAATAAATATTACAGCGGAGTCTACCATTTGAATTCAAAACTCCCGCCACACAATTCACTTCAGAATACATAATCTACACTACACTCACCATTAACAAATTTAATTTATTTGAAATTGTAGAACTTAATTAAACCAATTTTTATTTTATTTTGTTCAACATAGCTAACTTCATATCTTCTACTTTAATCACTGTTGACAAGTTTTAGATAACAGAAATCAGTAGTCTAGACCTTATCATTTAGTAATGATAACAGGACGTATCTTTGTATTTATTTTATTCACTGACCTTACCATTACTGTTACCTACATTGATGTAGATTATACTGTTTTAGATTGTAATTTTGAATGTTTTAGTATATATTGTGTTATGTTTGTCAGTGATATTGGTTGTTATCAAATCTATACTAGTCACCTGTTTTTTCACTTATGGT
Source organism: Gerris buenoi (assembly GCA_001010745.2). Taxonomy (NCBI): domain Eukaryota; kingdom Metazoa; phylum Arthropoda; class Insecta; order Hemiptera; family Gerridae; genus Gerris; species Gerris buenoi. The sequence goes on from KZ651809.1 coordinate 197,963, forward strand.
AAACTTACACACTTAGATTTGTATTGAACTAGCTCATATGTAACTGTTGTATTGTTGTTTCTTACAACTGACCATCACAATTACTATCATTGTGTCTTATTGATTATAGGATATGGATAGTTGAATAGATACGAACTGATATATCACAAATTTTAAAATTGAGACAAGATTTTAATATATAGGATATAGATATAGGTAATTACTAGTTTTTCTTTAACTTCATCAATTAATGAATTATAAGTATATGTCATGTTTAAATAAATGAATATAATTTTTAGGCTCGAAAATGGCTCGAGTAGCCCAAACGTTGCCATATAACATGATACAGCACTAGTTTTTCTTCCTCTTCCTACCCTTCAAGGATCCAAACTTATGATAATAACAAAATTCTAGATTGATGTTATAGTCTCCCACATATATTACGTATATATATAAAGAGCCCATTTACACTTTGATTTGTGCAAGTTCGAGTGTTTAGTAAAATCAATAAACCCATTTTTGGACACATTAATTTAAGTGTAAATGGGCCTTATGAAAAAGTTAAATGTAAATAAAAATTGTAGAAGAGAGGCATTAACAGCAAAAAATAAATTTCAACGCAAGGATTTGAAGCAGCACTTTTAGTTTGCAGACTAATACTCTACCAATTTAGCTACACCTAAAAATTGTGTTATTTCCCTCTGAAGTATTAGGTTGTATAGTTGTGAATAAATGAAATTAATGTTTGTATGTTATGTGCCTGTGTGTGTGTGTGTGTGTGTATGTATGTATGTATGTATATATGTATGTATATATGTATATATGTGTCACTCCAGACAATATCTCCCTTTAGGATGCACTTAAAAATNTTTAAACTAGAACAACTTGGGTCTGAACAATAATAGAAGCAGTTTTGGAGTTCCCTAGCCAATTTCCAGTGGGACTTTAGCAAAATTTATTTATGCAAGGATTGTTGTCTAATTTGTACAGTATACATACGCCGTCTTTCACTCAAGCCTTCTTGTTGCTGCTTTAACTAAGCACTATGATTCACCACACCCACACCCCTAAAGATGCTTCCAGTAGTGGAAGCGAAATGTCGAACTTTAACCCCTCTGTGACGCGGATATTACCGGAAAACCGCAAGCTTTTTATTACGATTTAACCCGCGCATCAAGATTTCTGTCTAATATTGATAAAATTGGGATTTTTTAGCTGATGCCTACTTTTTCTTTCTCAACCTACGAACTTTTCTCTTACATAAACTGAGTGGTAGGAGAAGAATCATATTTGAAATGATTAAAATTCTGTAATTGTTTGATGTTAAACTATACATATAAATTTAACAGCACACGCAGTTAAATAAAGGGAATTTTAAAGAGAATTTATAAGTGAATGTTACAAAGTTGGTTCGAAAAAACGAGTTTCAATTAAATATAAAAGAGTAAAGGGTTTCAAAAATAAAACCGTATAAAGAATTCTATTTTAAGCCACATGAGTTAAGGTGGGTCTTTTTACATTTTCTAAAGGCTCAAAAAAAGGACGAAACTTTGTGACACAATGTTCTTGGATATTAGAAGTTAGGAGGTGATGAAAAATTAAGTGGTTTAGAATGCATATAGGGGGTGAGGTCAACAAGGAATCTGAGTTCAAGCATATACTTGACCCGCAAAGCTTGATGCAAGACCTTAGTGAATCTATAACTAGCCCGTTAGCCTCTCGCCTTTATTTACAGCAAGGTACAACAAGTAAAACTCTATTAAAACAAGGAAAATGTATTTTTTCGTAAGCTTACGGAGGCTTACTCCGTAAGCTTACGAAAAAATACCTTTTCCCGGAGACCACGTTTTACACTTGACAAATCTAGATTGCTTCCGAGCTTACAGAAGGTAACGGAAGCTATGAGTTCATTCTAAAGAACGAACATTTTTTTTAAGTCTCAGGTTTTACAAATTCCAAGATAGAAAAACGTTCCAGACTTGACGGAACATAACATATTTGATCCGGATTCTATCGGTCATATCTAAAGAACTAACACATCTTAACCACAATGGTCGAACCAACATATCTTAAAACTAATCGTCTGATTTTGAATTTGAAATTTAGATGGTATGTCTTTTAGTAATAGGATAGAAGCCATTTGATATTGACAATAAAGTGGGCTAATTATGTACCATCCAAATGTAATTAAAATCAGAGACATCATTTTGCTTCATAACTCAGCGAAGGTAAAGGAACCTATGTGGTCGTTCTACACAACGAAAATTATTTGTATTTCCGATTTCAGATTTTCCAAGACAAAAATCCATTTTAGACATCAGGGAACATTTGTGGTGATGTATCGATCTTGTCTGTCATTTACCATTTTTGCGAACCACCATATCAAAAAATCATAAAATTTAGAGGGTACGTCATAATTAGCCCATTTGTGGTCCCATAAAAGTTTCATCCTTCCGCAACCATTTGTTTCTCTTACACAAGCGCGCACAAACATGCATTCATTTACACTTATATCATAAAAAGTACTCATCTTATTTTTAAGAATGAGAAGAGAATATGAATGGTATGTCGATCGTAGCCGACAAATGATTCCATATATTAATTTTTATCTTATGAGCTCTTAAATTTTTCTAAATTGATTCTTTTATTAATTTAAACCATTTTAACACATATTTAAAATAAAAGGAGGGAAAAAAGAACGCTACTAAGCTACAGAAATTGGCAGACTTTTTTCATTTGTTTTATATACAGGATTTCTAGAATATGATATTACCTGCCTAACTGTTTTTCTTAGATAATTGTATAACAGCTACATCTGATGAGTACCCTTTACTGCCAGGATTATTGTGGCGACGACGGAGCTGTAGAAATATTTTATATAGTTAAAAGCGCTTTGTAAAGGAACTGAATTCTCCTCGTGAGCTTGTCAATCAATACCTCTTTTCCTAAAAATGTCATAGTTAAGACCACTGTATACTATTATCAAAAGTTTTTTCTAAGTTTGTAAAAGTTTTTTTTTCTCTCACATAATTAATTTCTTCCGAAATTCCTCAAAAACTAAAAAAAAGACACTTTTACTTCTTAAAATGGGATGGCATTATTTTAAACTCAATACGACCATTCGTTTAAAAGTAGGACGCGAGAATACTAAGAGCCAAAGTAATTAAAAAAATATGATAAATATGTTTTTGTATTTTTAATAATGAAATCTGCAAAGTAACTATTTACTAAGAAGATAATTATTATCATTTTATAAAGAGAATGGAGAATATGGATGGTGGCCACATCGTAATACCGAATTTTGGTTTTGAGCGTTACAGTACGACATAGGGTTGTACATTCTGTTTCATTAAATTAAAACGGTTTTATAATAATTCCATGGATAAATTATTATTGTCTTCTAATTTACAGGCAAGCTTAATGTAATGCAATACATATTAAACACAACGTGCAGCTCCGACACTAACAGGGAGGGAGCATACATCGAGCAGCAAAGCCGCTAGTTAGCAGTGAAGCCCTGCAGCCTTCTCGGATAAACTTAGTTAAGCTGCTTGCTTGTTGCTTCAAAACTAAATTTCTACCTTTACCTCTTCAATTTAACGCTTAAATTGCAATTTAAACTAGAACAACTTGGGTCTGAACAATAATAGAAGCAGTTTTGGAGTTCCCTAGCCAATTTCCAGTGGGACTTTAGCAAAATTTATTTATGCAAGGATTGTGGAGTTGATTATCTCTCTGGCATTACAATAATGCTTGGGTTCCACAAGTCATATAATATGTCATGTTATATTTAAAGTTCACACCTGTTTGAACAATATACGTTCATAAACCCTATTAATTCCAAGTCATAAATATCTGCAGCCTCAGGCTCCACAATTCCTTTCATCCATAAACATGTCAATCTAATAATGAAACCTTCAGTTACATTAATCGGAATATCTAATAATTTACTCTTAATTAATTTAAATAAAATTATGTATTGACAATTTTTTTAATCGTATCCAAACGTTTCAAAAAGAGAAAAGAACGCAGGAGTATAGTAAATATACAAATGTTGTAGGAAATTTTGTTTTTTACAATATTGCAACATTGATAATAACTATTTTTGCTTCGTTGCACATGGGAACTGTAAATTCCTTAATTTTAAAACTGTTTAGGGTTTCGTTGGTAAAACCAAAAAAAAAATCCTTTTAGTTTCATTTCTGTGTCTCTCTATCACTCTGTACGGTTCCAATAACTTTTGAATCAAAAGAGATAAAAAAAAAACATGAAACTTTGCAGTACTAAAGTTCGTTTTGACGCACACAGGAAAAATATAGCGAACTAAAAAGTATCAGCTGTTCAAATTCAAACTCGCGTAATAATTCGTGTCACGCGAATTTTATTAATTTTATATTAATTGGGGGGTCAAATGAAAGGTATTGAAGAGTAGATTACAAAAATGTGTAAAACTTGTGAATAGTGTTTAATTTTTCAATTCATTTTGTCAAAAAAAAAAAAAAAAAAAAAAAAAAAAAAATTGTTTGTGTTGTCCCCTGTCCCTCCAAAAACTATATTCCTGCTGTTGCTAAAAATAAGCAAAATGTGCGGTCTGCTGAGCCATAGAGAAAATAAGAATAGCAATTTGATCTGATTAACTGGGAATCCAATATACGAATAATTTATGTCAAGCGAATACTTATGGATTATGTATTGGGCATTTTTGAATTATTCTGTAAGGACAAGTTGCGAGACTCCCTGCGTCCTTTTTTTTTTTTTTTTTTTTTTTTTTTTTTTTTTTTTTTTTTTTTTTTTTTTCATTGGTATGCAGACTCTATATGCGCCATATTTCAGCTCGCTTGAATGAATTCAGAGTTACTTAAAACTCCAAAGAATTGAACGACAGACAACATAGATACTAGAGGCAGTCACAAAATAGAAACTGATATAAAGGATTTAAAAAGTAATCAAATGAAAATTGGGGATTAATGAATATTCTGTATATTTTCAACAACGTTCTCCTCATTATCTCATCAGTATTTTAACATCATTCATTCACTATATTAGATTCTAACTAGATGATTCTAGATGATCACATTTTAAAATAACTAAATGATTTGGTTGATTGAGGTGTGACTGAGAGCACACCGGGACACGGGTCGAGTAAACGCCACGCGAGACAAGTTCAAACAACACATAGCATTGCTTGTAATAGGGAAAACACACTCAATATACCCACCAATTATGACTCACTCTCGGAAAATTCTTCAAGTAATTACATTTTCCTTATTCTTTTTCTATTGCAACAAAATAAATTGTAAAACAAAATAAGGACAAGCAGGAGTTATCATTTACATAGATTTTTTTTTCTCGAAAACCCATAAATAAAATAAAATTTATTTAATAGACAAGCCCGCACAAACATGCATTCATTTACACTTATATCATAAAAAGTACTCATCTTATTTTTAAGAATGAGAAGAGAATATGAAGAATATGAATGGTATGTCGATCGTAGCCGACAAATGATTCCATATATTAATTTTTATCTTATGAGCTCTTAAATTTTTCTAAATTGATTCTTTTATTAATTTAAACCATTTTAACACATATTTAAAATAAAAGGAGGGAAAAAAGAACGCTACTAAGCTACAGAAATTGGCAGACTTTTTTCATTTGTTTTATATACAGGATTTCTAGAATATGATATTACCTGCCTAACTGTTTTTCTTAGATAATTGTATAACAGCTACATCTGATGAGTACCCTTTACTGCCAGGATTATTGTGGCGACGACGGAGCTGTAGAAATATTTTATATAGTTAAAAGCGCTTTGTAAAGGAACTGAATTCTCCTCGTGAGCTTGTCAATCAATACCTCTTTTCCTAAAAATGTCATAGTTAAGACCACTGTATACTATTATCAAAAGTTTTTTCTAAGTTTGTAAAAGTTTTTTTTTCTCTCACATAATTAATTTCTTCCGAAATTCCTCAAAAACTAAAAAAAAGACACTTTTACTTCTTAAAATGGGATGGCATTATTTTAAACTCAATACGACCATTCGTTTAAAAGTAGGACGCGAGAATACTAAGAGCCAAAGTAATTAAAAAAATATGATAAATATGTTTTTGTATTTTTAATACTGAAATCTGCAAAGTAACTATTTACTAAGAAGATAATTATTATCATTTTATAAAGAGAATGGAGAATATGGATGGTGGCCACATCGTAATACCGAATTTTGGTTTTGAGCGTTACAGTACGACATAGGGTTGTACATTCTGTTTCATTAAATTAAAACGGTTTTATAATAATTCCATGGATAAATTATTATTGTCTTCTAATTTACAGGCAAGCTTAATGTAATGCAATACATATTAAACACAACGTGCAGCTCCGACACTAACAGGGAGGGAGCATACATCGAGCAGCAAAGCCGCTAGTTAGCAGTGAAGCCCTGCAGCCTTCTCGGATAAACTTAGTTAAGCTGCTTGCTTGTTGCTTCAAAACTAAATTTCTACCTTTACCTCTTCAATTTAACGCTTAAATTGCAATTTAAACTAGAACAACTTGGGTCTGAACAATAATAGAAGCAGTTTTGGAGTTCCCTAGCCAATTTCCAGTGGGACTTTAGCAAAATTTATTTATGCAAGGATTGTGGAGTTGATTATCTCTCTGGCATTACAATAATGCTTGGGTTCCACAAGTCATATAATATGTCATGTTATATTTAAAGTTCACACCTGTTTGAACAATATACGTTCATAAACCCTATTAATTCCAAGTCATAAATATCTGCAGCCTCAGGCTCCACAATTCCTTTCATCCATAAACATGTCAATCTAATAATGAAACCNCGACAGACAGACACAATTTTTGAAATCGAACCTGACCGAATTTTTGAAAAATTAAAATAAACATATATCTATAAATAAAAAATATATGTATATAATATAAATACATACATATATAAAACTCACCTTATTTGTAAATGTGATTCTTCGGATTCGTACAAACTTCTTGAACGATTCAGTTTTTACACCTTCATCTAAAAACAAACAGTAAATTTAGATTATTAATTTCTTTATACTATTTCAATTATTATATTTAACGAAGAACAAAAAAATAAACACACGAAACCAACGAATTAATTGTTCAAAACAATTAAACATGTAGTTAAACACCTTAGATTAAATCATTCAAATAATTAAATTAAAATAGCGAGATCCCATTTAGCATTGAAACAATGGGCATACTAAGGTAATATCAATTAGGAATTGAAATACTAATTATTATGTAAAATTTATAATTAATTTGATGATCAGTTAATATTGATAAACATTCAATAAGTGGTATTATTAATATCAAATGAGCGGAGAAATTAATTGGGGACTGCCTGTTATCAATTATTTATGTACCATTTCATTAAATATACATGGTAACATTATGGTATATTAGGTACTGAGTAAATAATAACATCTAAGGAATAATCAGTATATTGCCTTATTCCTTAGATGTGCGTTATTATATTATACTCAGTACCTAATTATACCATAATGTTATTTAAATACCACACAATATCCGACAAAACTACCAATGAATTATATACATGGTGATTGGAAAGACTGAGAACAGACTGAAAATGTCCCTTGGTATCTTAAACGTATTTGTGTCCAGGAAAATTGTTTCCCTGTAAGCGAATTTGTGTCTGGGAAAATTATTTCACTGTAAATGTATTAGTGTCTAGGATCTAGGAAAATTGTTTTTATTTGTGTAATGTCAAGGTAAATTGTTTTCCCGTAATCGTATTAGTATCAAGGAAATTGTTTTCCAATAAACGTACTTGTGTCTAGGAAAATTGTTTTCTTGAAAACTTATTTGTGCCCAGGAAAATTATTTCCCTGTAAACGTATTAGTGTCTAGGAAAATTTTTTTCTTTTGTAAACATAATATTTGTGCCTAGAAAAATTTTTTCCTTGAAAACATATTTGTGTCCAGGAAAATTATTTCCCTGTAAACGTATTTCTAGGAAAATTAAAAAAAAATGTCTTCTGAGAAGGATTCCAATTCTTATCGTTACGATCGGTGAGCTCGGATCCTAACAACTAACAAATAAATAATCAAAAATCTTCAGTAAAGATCTGAAACGTTAAGATTACAGAAAAAGGTTGTTTTTGAATGAATCAAGTTGTTTGTAGAGATTAGTTAATTGTTGTTTGTACTAAGGATGATGTGATTATAGTGGCGCACGGGCAATGTGTTGAATGGGATCTGTGCCACGAGCTTTGTTTTAATTTAATCTTGCACGGGTTATTGTCTTTCATCTCAATATAAATAAAGTGTGTTTGATTGCGTCACGTGACCTTGCCTTATCACTCCGGCCTATCTCAAATTTCATTGCAGACATACTGACTAAATCATTTTTACTATGGTCTTATTCATACTTCACGTAATAAGCCCGTGGCAAAGGACTTAATTTTAAATTGAGAAAAAAAGTAAAATTAAGTAAATTAATTTAGATATTTAATTAGATAAGTTATTTATATCTATTTGAAGACCGACAAAACAAAACAAACATTCATTTTTATTGCTATAAAATGTGGTTGCCTATAAGCTTAGCAATAACTATTTATTTCGAGGTGAGTCGCATCGTCGTTGCTGTTAGGACACTACTCGATTATAGAAATGATGGTATAATTAATTCTGTGATCTCATTTATACAATGGTATTATTTATACACAATGGCCTTATTTATCGTTCGTTCGAATTAATTTATTTACTTATAATAAAGTATAGTAAAATATATTTTTAATAACTAGCTTTTATTCATATTCTTCTCAGCAAACCCTTTCATTTGATAGCCATATTATGGGTGTGCCATATTATATCATGGGCTGTCCACCATATTGAATTTAGAATGACGTCACTTAGCTAACTACGCATTGTCATTCAAAACTTGTGCGCAAAATTTCAATTTAATTGGTTGATGATAACTACTTTATCATTTCAGTTGTAAAATTTTACCCAAACATATACAAACAAGCATTGCAACCTAAATAAAAGCTTTTAAAATACAAGTGATCAGTGAAATATAATTCATATCGTTATTATTTAACAATTATATTAATGAATATAACTAATGCTAATATTTTATAATAAATCATATTGCTTGCTCACGAAAACTAACAAGTATTCTTTGAGGTATTAAATAGTAATAATCTGTTAAAACATAGTTTTTAGTAAAAATCCTTTAATATAATATTATATAATCTTCATCACAATAATAATCATAAATTGCAGGGAAAACAACCTATATAATTAAATTCTTATTTAAAAGAACTACAAAATTGTAACTTATAATCATAACCCATGGTATCGTTTTTGAGAAATATCGTTTTTGGGAAGCATTGCTCCAAAATTTCTCAATTTCTCGCCTTGGGGTATTATTTTTCTAAAAAAAACAACTTTTTTTTTTTCTTGACTCAGATGACGTTAAAACTCAAAAAAATCTATCAACTACTCAAAATCGTATATTTGCTCTTGTAATAAAAAACAAAAAGAGAAATAAATAAAAATGAAGCAATGAATGAGATGATAAATGTATACAAAGAAATAAAAATGAGGCAACTAGACGCAAGATTAAACAATTCTAACATTGTTCTAGTAAAAAATGTAACCATTCACTAACAGTAACACACAGAAAAGAAAACAAAGTCAAACAAGTACAATATTAATTCCAAGATACAAATGAAATCTTTTTAAAAGATAGAAACGATGATAGTTTTTCAAATGAGCTATGTAGAGTTAGAGAGAAAAAAAAAAGCTTTCGTGGCCTTTGGAGTTTTTTTTCTATTAAATGAGGCGAAAATTTGGCGTCGGTTCAAAGCCTCAAATGGCTAAAGCTAGTTCGTTAACCCTGATATATATCTTATAATATATGTAAACCAAATATAACTTTCAGACCTGTCTCGACTGCAGTGTGGGTCCACACAACAAAAATATATAAAAACTAAAAAAATTATAACAAACTTCTTTAATCAACCGAAAATGAAGAGAGAAAATATGATGCTAATTAGTGTGGCACATAGCTTCCTCGCGGGCTGTAATGATCTAATGCTTTTATAAACCATTATTGTCGTATTTACTTAATTTTCCCCCATTTCATTTAAATTAGTCGAAATTGTTTTGAATTCTTATTGTAGGTATAAAATGATTAATTTTGGAACTATTTAATGAACGCATGATGATGAAAGTAGTTATGACCTACCACCTATATTTGATTAAAATCGCTACCTATAGTTTTTAAAATATTTTGGTTTACGAAATTTGTGGGCAGACCGACAGACAGACAAAGAAAAATGTTCCCTGATGTCTAAAAATGAATTTCTATCTTGGAATATATAAATTTGCAGACAAAAAATTTTCTTTTTTCAGAAAGATCACACCACCTTCCGTTATTTTTGATAAGCTTGAAAAAAAATTAATTTAATAATTAAATCTCCTGACGAGTAATAACATAAGAGTATACTAAGAAATTCCATTCGGGTTTTAAAGAAAGTAAAAATAAAACATTAAACTATCAACATTAAGTACAATCATAACTGAGTATTATGTAAAGCCAATACCAAATAATATAAATAAAAAATTGCCAACTAGTTTCTTTGTATCCTATAAATAGATGAAGGGAGACATGAGTTATAGAATAATGTATAATGTGATATTGAGGCGCAAGAAGGAGGGATTTATGCAGAAAGTTTGGAAAGTATGTACACAATAAGTGACCACTTTACAGATAATCCTTAAATAATAAAAATTTAATTTTATATTAAACATAATTTAGTAAAAAAACAAAAACTTTGTACGCATGTGGAAGAGAAAGCAATGACTAAAGAAGGTTGAAACTTATATGAGACCAACAATGGGCCAATTATGACCTACCACTAAAATTCCATTAAAATCGGACGAGTAGTGTTAAAGGCGCGTTATGTAGTTAAATTGGAATATTTTAACAGAAAAATTGTTCGACAAACAGACAGACTGACCGCAAAAAATATTCCCTGGTCGAAAATTGGATTTTGGTTTTTGTATCTTAAAATTAGGGGAAATAAAAAAAAATCGTTCTTCGGAACTATAACTGCTTCCGTCCCCTTTCGGTGTGCTCGGAAGCAAATAGCGATATTTGAAAAGATCACATAATTAATTCTATTACCTTCAGTAAAATCAGAAACATAGTTAAGTATATCTTTAATTTGTAAAGGATATAAGAAGCATAACTAACATAGGATACCTATACAGTCTATTTTTTTTTTCAAAGAAACACTCTTACTGGTTTAGGGGGATTATTAAATAAATGCATTTTGGCACGTGTATATAAGTGGGTTTAATTGCTTTTTCAATAAGGTTAAACCTGCAGTCACAAGTATAAATAAACCATTTTATTAAGCCATTACGGGGTTGGAATGAATATTAAAAGGTACCATTAAAAAGTTAAATAATAAAAAATAATAACCCATTCTAAAAAGGGGCTGAGTTAAAACATCTTTCAGGTTAAAAAAACAAATAGGGAAAAGAAATAAGAAAAGAAGAGGGTGTAGCTTAATTGACAAAGCCAGTATATTAAATAAAAAAATTGTTCCATCTCTAGTTTTTATTTTCCCTTTTTTTCTGACAAATTGTATACGTAATAATATCTTCGAAACTTATAATTGCTTTCGGGCTTACCGAAGATAACGGGAGAAATGCAATAAATATTTGTGTATGTTTCAAAAATAGTATAAATTCTTTGACCAAATTTCAGGGAATAATTTTGGTTTCGCATCTATAATATGGTGGTCAACATTTTGTTTTGCGAATCACCAATCTTAAAAACAAATCGTCCAATTTCAATTTTATTTGATTAGTAAATCAAAATTAGCAAATGTATGGTCCAATTTTAATTTCAGATTTCTGCTTTTAAACCTTAATTAATTTTGAACTAAATATGACCGAAAACCTTTTTTATTAAATCAAATATATTTAACCCACTATACAGTAGAACGGTCCTTTTGCTTTGTTCCTTTCCAAAATATTCTATTTTCTTTCCGAGCTTACAGAAGGTAAGGTAACGGAAGCTATTTGATCGTTGCGAACATTTTTAGCGCTCTAACGTATCTTAACAACTACTCGTCCAATTGTAATGAAATGTTGATGTTAGGTCATAATTAGCTCATTGTTGGTCTTATAAAAATTTAAATCTTGCGCGCTCATTTGTTTCTCTTTCAACATGCGCACAAACATACATTTATTTACACCAATATCTTCACTCATTTGATTTTTATGAAATTTGGATGGTTTGTCGAGAATTTACAGCGAATTAATTTCAACCGTCAGCGTTCTTTAAATTTTGCTAAATTGATATTTGAATTCATAAAAAAGAATCAAGACAATTAAGACAGTTTTAAAAATAACGGAGAGAATAGATTAAATATATACATTTTACAATAATAGGTTGTAAAACCATCAAAGTATTCAAAATAAGACTTAAAGAAGCTATGTGTCACACTAATTTATATTGAGAGCTACAACTACTATTTTATATTAAGAGCTATATATTTTAAAGTACTCATGCTAATTTGAACATATGTATTTAGATAGTGAATCGAAAGACGACAGAAAAAAAAAAAAAAAAAAAAAAAAAAAATATTCGAAATTTTATGAAGAAAGTGGCCCTTCCTCTTGTAATGAAGGTCAAGTGTGTAAAATTTCATCGAGATCGGAAATAAACTCTAGATTTGTATAAACAACAAAACAGACAGACAAACAAACAAACAGACACCCTTCTTCATATATACAGATAAATAAGTTCAACAAAAATATCACAAGATAAATTTAGTTTAAGATTCGTTGTTATACTTTCAAATTGTATGTTTAAATTTCAAAGCAGGATTTTATCTTGCACAGTTTATTGGTTTTTATCTTGTTTGGACAAACTGTTCAAACTTTTCACGTTTACTGATGGATTTTCTACTTAATATTTTACTTTTTAAGTTTAAGTTTCTGTTTACATTGTTTCTACATTAGAACGACAAAACAGATCAAATTAACTTTTTTTTTAAGTTTAAAATTGAATTCGTGGTAAGAATACACATACTTTTAGCTCTAGCTCCCACATTGAAATGTATAAAATTGAAAACAACAGCTTCTTCTAGAATAAAATAACAAGTTCAAACTGAGGGTCTGAAAGGAATTAATTAAGGGCTTGAACTTTTCTACAAGAGAAATATATGAAAAACAAAAACAGCAGAACAAAGAAACAATAAGAATGACAAGCTTTTAGAATAACGTAAAAATAGACAAACCATTGGACCTGTCCTTTCTAGTCTTATAGCATTGCTTATAAATTACTTATTTATCATATAAAGCATGTCCACGGATGGAAGTTGCCTATACGTGTTAATCCCAAAAAATTTCACTTTTCGAAGAAAAGTCTCACTCTTCATAAAATCTCCTCCTTGTCCTTAAATCAAGATTTATAGTACCTATTTGTTAAGTATTATATCAAAAGCGGTCAACATAGACCATAAACTTTTGTCCTACCGACTGCGCCATGTTAAGTATAATTAAGAACAGAATAATTTATTTTGATATTTCAAAATTACAGTGTCATTGTCATGCCATGCATACAATATAATAAATAAATAAATACATAACACGATTACTTTTTGTTCAAAATGTACCCTGTACGTAGAGAGTACAATTTTCTAAAATTGTGCAATAGAAAACTAGTCCAAATTTCGACTATTCAAAAAAAAAGGAATTCTTAAAAACTTCTTTTAGATACTATACCAAATTTATATTTCGCATAAAAATGTCGATAATCAAATTTCAAATATCCCCCCTCGCCTCCTCACCTGTAATTTATAAAAGGTCAATTTTGTCTGATTCCAATACATAAAGGGTCGATTTAAAGGTCTCATTGAGTGCATTAAAAGTTTTGGTATTGCTTTTTTTTTTAATAAAAACAATATGCAGGCATTTATAGAGGTGTTTATTATTTAAATATAATATTTATTTATTTAATAAAAAAAATCATAATTTTCAAACAATTTATTTTCCTCTATAAATGGGTTAGTCCACAGATGGTTCAATATAAATTTCAACCAAATGATTTTCAATAGTATATTCTCTCGCACAATAATTAAGTAAATATAAAGAATGTTATACAGTATATAAAATTATAATATAATTAAGTTTGCGTTGACGAATTTAGTTTCTAGGAATTGAAAAGCATCAACGAACGAATTAATACAGCATGTTTACATTCATAATTAAGTTTGCGTTGACGAATTTAGTTTCTAGGAATTGAAAAGCATCAACGAACGAATTAATACAGCATGTTTACATTCATAATTAAGTTTGCGTTGACGAATTTAGTTTCTAGGAATTGAAAAGCATCAACGAACGAATTAATACAGCATGTTTACATTCATAATTAAGTTTGCGTTGACGAATTTAGTTTCTAGGAATTGAAAAGCATCAACGAACGAATTAATACAGCATGTTTACATTCATAATTAAGTTTGCGTTGACGAATTTAGTTTCTAGGAATTGAAAAGCATCAACGAACGAATTAATACAGCATGTTTACATTCATAATTAAGTTTGCGTTGACGAATTTAGTTTCTAGGAATTGAAAAGCATCAACGAACGAATTAATACAGCATGTTTACATTCATAATTAAGTTTGCGTTGACGAATTTAGTTTCTAGGAATTGAAAAGCATCAACGAACGAATTAATACAGCATGTTTACATTCATAATTAAGTTTGCGTTGACGAATTTAGTTTCTAGGAATTGAAAAGCATCAACGAACGAATTAATACAGCATGTTTACATTCATAATTAAGTTTGCGTTGACGAATTTAGTTTCTAGGAATTGAAAAGCATCAACGAACGAATTAATACAGCATGTTTACATTCATAATTAAGTTTGCGTTGACGAATTTAGTTTCTAGGAATTGAAAAGCATCAACGAACGAATTAATACAGCATGTTTACATTCATAATTAAGTTTGCGTTGACGAATTTAGTTTCTAGGAATTGAAAAGCATCAACGAACGAATTAATACAGCATGTTTACATTCATAATTAAGTTTGCGTTGACGAATTTAGTTTCTAGGAATTGAAAAGCATCAACGAACGAATTAATACAGCATGTTTACATTCATAATTAAGTTTGCGTTGACGAATTTAGTTTCTAGGAATTGAAAAGCATCAACGAACGAATTAATACAGCATGTTTACATTCATAATTAAGTTTGCGTTGACGAATTTAGTTTCTAGGAATTGAAAAGCATCAACGAACGAATTAATACAGCATGTTTACATTCATAATTAAGTTTGCGTTGACGAATTTAGTTTCTAGGAATTGAAAAGCATCAACGAACGAATTAATACAGCATGTTTACATTCATAATTAAGTTTGCGTTGACGAATTTAGTTTCTAGGAATTGAAAAGCATCAACGAACGAATTAATACAGCATGTTTACATTCATAATTAAGTTTGCGTTGACGAATTTAGTTTCTAGGAATTGAAAAGCATCAACGAACGAATTAATACAGCATGTTTACATTCATAATTAAGTTTGCGTTGACGAATTTAGTTTCTAGGAATTGAAAAGCATCAACGAACGAATTAATACAGCATGTTTACATTCATAATTAAGTTTGCGTTGACGAATTTAGTTTCTAGGAATTGAAAAGCATCAACGAACGAATTAATACAGCATGTTTACATTCATAATTAAGTTTGCGTTGACGAATTTAGTTTCTAGGAATTGAAAAGCATCAACGAACGAATTAATACAGCATGTTTACATTCATAATTAAGTTTGCGTTGACGAATTTAGTTTCTAGGAATTGAAAAGCATCAACGAACGAATTAATACAGCATGTTTACATTCATAATTAAGTTTGCGTTGACGAATTTAGTTTCTAGGAATTGAAAAGCATCAACGAACGAATTAATACAGCATGTTTACATTCATAATTAAGTTTGCGTTGACGAATTTAGTTTCTAGGAATTGAAAAGCATCAACGAACGAATTAATACAGCATGTTTACATTCATAATTAAGTTTGCGTTGACGAATTTAGTTTCTAGGAATTGAAAAGCATCAACGAACGAATTAATACAGCATGTTTACATTCATAATTAAGTTTGCGTTGACGAATTTAGTTTCTAGGAATTGAAAAGCATCAACGAACGAATTAATACAGCATGTTTACATTCATAATTAAGTTTGCGTTGACGAATTTAGTTTCTAGGAATTGAAAAGCATCAACGAACGAATTAATACAGCATGTTTACATTCATAATTAAGTTTGCGTTGACGAATTTAGTTTCTAGGAATTGAAAAGCATCAACGAACGAATTAATACAGCATGTTTACATTCATAATTAAGTTTGCGTTGACGAATTTAGTTTCTAGGAATTGAAAAGCATCAACGAACGAATTAATACAGCATGTTTACATTCATAATTAAGTTTGCGTTGACGAATTTAGTTTCTAGGAATTGAAAAGCATCAACGAACGAATTAATACAGCATGTTTACATTCATAATTAAGTTTGCGTTGACGAATTTAGTTTCTAGGAATTGAAAAGCATCAACGAACGAATTAATACAGCATGTTTACATTCATAATTAAGTTTGCGTTGACGAATTTAGTTTCTAGGAATTGAAAAGCATCAACGAACGAATTAATACAGCATGTTTACATTCATAATTAAGTTTGCGTTGACGAATTTAGTTTCTAGGAATTGAAAAGCATCAACGAACGAATTAATACAGCATGTTTACATTCATAATTAAGTTTGCGTTGACGAATTTAGTTTCTAGGAATTGAAAAGCATCAACGAACGAATTAATACAGCATGTTTACATTCATAATTAAGTTTGCGTTGACGAATTTAGTTTCTAGGAATTGAAAAGCATCAACGAACGAATTAATACAGCATGTTTACATTCATAATTAAGTTTGCGTTGACGAATTTAGTTTCTAGGAATTGAAAAGCATCAACGAACGAATTAATACAGCATGTTTACATTCATAATTAAGTTTGCGTTGACGAATTTAGTTTCTAGGAATTGAAAAGCATCAACGAACGAATTAATACAGCATGTTTACATTCATAATTAAGTTTGCGTTGACGAATTTAGTTTCTAGGAATTGAAAAGCATCAACGAACGAATTAATACAGCATGTTTACATTCATAATTAAGTTTGCGTTGACGAATTTAGTTTCTAGGAATTGAAAAGCATCAACGAACGAATTAATACAGCATGTTTACATTCATAATTAAGTTTGCGTTGACGAATTTAGTTTCTAGGAATTGAAAAGCATCAACGAACGAATTAATACAGCATGTTTACATTCATAATTAAGTTTGCGTTGACGAATTTAGTTTCTAGGAATTGAAAAGCATCAACGAACGAATTAATACAGCATGTTTACATTCATAATTAAGTTTGCGTTGACGAATTTAGTTTCTAGGAATTGAAAAGCATCAACGAACGAATTAATACAGCATGTTTACATTCATAATTAAGTTTGCGTTGACGAATTTAGTTTCTAGGAATTGAAAAGCATCAACGAACGAATTAATACAGCATGTTTACATTCATAATTAAGTTTGCGTTGACGAATTTAGTTTCTAGGAATTGAAAAGCATCAACGAACGAATTAATACAGCATGTTTACATTCATAATTAAGTTTGCGTTGACGAATTTAGTTTCTAGGAATTGAAAAGCATCAACGAACGAATTAATACAGCATGTTTACATTCATAATTAAGTTTGCGTTGACGAATTTAGTTTCTAGGAATTGAAAAGCATCAACGAACGAATTAATACAGCATGTTTACATTCATAATTAAGTTTGCGTTGACGAATTTAGTTTCTAGGAATTGAAAAGCATCAACGAACGAATTAATACAGCATGTTTACATTCATAATTAAGTTTGCGTTGACGAATTTAGTTTCTAGGAATTGAAAAGCATCAACGAACGAATTAATACAGCATGTTTACATTCATAATTAAGTTTGCGTTGACGAATTTAGTTTCTAGGAATTGAAAAGCATCAACGAACGAATTAATACAGCATGTTTACATTCATAATTAAGTTTGCGTTGACGAATTTAGTTTCTAGGAATTGAAAAGCATCAACGAACGAATTAATACAGCATGTTTACATTCATAATTAAGTTTGCGTTGACGAATTTAGTTTCTAGGAATTGAAAAGCATCAACGAACGAATTAATACAGCATGTTTACATTCATAATTAAGTTTGCGTTGACGAATTTAGTTTCTAGGAATTGAAAAGCATCAACGAACGAATTAATACAGCATGTTTACATTCATAATTAAGTTTGCGTTGACGAATTTAGTTTCTAGGAATTGAAAAGCATCAACGAACGAATTAATACAGCATGTTTACATTCATAATTAAGTTTGCGTTGACGAATTTAGTTTCTAGGAATTGAAAAGCATCAACGAACGAATTAATACAGCATGTTTACATTCATAATTAAGTTTGCGTTGACGAATTTAGTTTCTAGGAATTGAAAAGCATCAACGAACGAATTAATACAGCATGTTTACATTCATAATTAAGTTTGCGTTGACGAATTTAGTTTCTAGGAATTGAAAAGCATCAACGAACGAATTAATACAGCATGTTTACATTCATAATTAAGTTTGNCACATTATAAAGTATAGTTAAAGTAAGTTAATTACACATTATAAAGTATAGTTAAAGTAAGTTAATTACACATTATAAAGTATAGTTAAAGTAAGTTAATTACACATTATAAAGTATAGTTAAAATAAGTTAATTACACATTATAAAGTATAGTTAAAGTAAGTTAATTACACATTATAAAGTATAGTTAAAGTAAGTTAATTACACATTATAAAGTATAATAATGAAACAGAATGACATTTTGTAGTCGCACGTATCAGATACTTCATTTAACACCTCTGTAAAAGATAAAACAGAAATGAAAAAGAGAAAAACCAGGCTTTATATCGGATATCTCTAGCCCTTGAAACAGCTTTAGACAAGCTTACGTAACTACGAGGAAACCTTGCCAGCGTACAGCGTACCGTTGCATTCACACGCACCACGTAACGTCTGGGTTTCAAATAACATAAATACTCTATATTTAAATTAATAAGTATTAATAACGTATAATTATAACTAAAATAAAATACAAAATTATTAATAAAACTAAAATTATTTTAGTCTACATGAGAAAAATATGATACCTACTCGTAATTTATATTTAATTTTTTTAAATGATACAACAATTGTTTTAAATCGTATTAAATTAGCATTTAAGATTATTTATTCAATTTTATTATGATGCTATTATTGTTATTACATCCTTATAATTGTAGATTATATGAAGAGTACAAGTATTGTAATAGTATTTTTTTTTTTTTTAAATACTTTATATATCTGGGGGCACGGCAGTGTCCCCGCCAAGTCGAGCACAGCCGTACCATCCTTTACTGGAACCAACTCACGGCAATTTGGACCCCCCTATATTATCCTATTGAAGATACTTAGATATATAAAATTAATTTTAATTTAAAGATCACGAAAAACTGAACCGAAAATAAAAATTTCACACCTCTACCCATAGTAGTTCATAAGATATATGAGCCCAAAGTTTTGTTATTTCGTCACTCACTCACTCACTCATCATAATTCTAAGACACTTCTAACAATCCTAGAAACTTGACATTTTGTACATAGGTAGAGTTTATTGTACAAATAAAGGAAAAATTAAAAAATCCGAAAAAAGCTGGTTCTTTGTTCCTTTAAAGGTTAATAGAAAAACCGCGAATTCAAAATATTGTAAAAAATTGTAAACAGCGCCACCTCACACACATAGAGCACTAGAGCTACCTAGTGGAGAATTTTAAAATTGGAAAGTGATTTTGAGAACATTTGTTTAATTTGATTTGACAGTATATTGATTAACAGTTATCTTAAAGAGCACATATATTTAATCCAGATCGAAGAAGTTATACGAAAGATTACAAGAACAAAGAAAGAAAAAAGACCTAAGAACAATCAAACAAGAACAAAGATAGGAAACGAAAAATTGTTTGAGGCCATGAAAAATTACTTACAAAAAGAAGTGATATCCCAACAAAAACACTAGAGTAAAAAAATAAGCCAAGTCTCGCGTATAAAGTAGTGAGATCATAGGTTTAGCCAAGTCTCCCACTGTCCGAGTCAGTTCCACTAGGTCTAATTTATCCAGTGCAAGAACATGATGTTTATCTGTTCCTCAATAATCTCAGAGTATTATTATAAACTAATATGACATTCATATAAATGCCAATTCCATTCCAATCGGTTTAGTGACGTCTGCAAAGACAACAGTTATTTTTAAAAACCAATATATATATATATATAAATATAATNGCATGTTTACATTCATAATTAAGTTGGCGTTGACAAATTTAGTTTCTAGGAATTGAAAAGCATAGAAATATTTTTCTTTTTTTATGTTTGAATTTAAACACTGTATGAAATTTAAATTAATAAAAGATATACACACGGGTTGGAAATATGGAAATAATAGTAATCCAAGATTTTTATTGCAAGCACGTGCAACAATTCAGATATCCCTCTTACAATTATTTATATTTTTTTAAGAAAAAAAACGAAAACATTTTTTTGAAGAATAAAAAAAAAATCATTTCCCAGAAATACATTTAAACAAAAACCTACATTGTAAAAACCCAGTTTTGTACTTACTTGGTTTCTTAAAAAGCATTCTAAAATTTTAAAAGGGTCTTAAGAAATTTATTGTTCTGAATTGTTAAAAGAGCATACTAGTAGAAAATAAAAGTTATTAGCAATGTAATACCGTGTTTGCACACTGCAATAGGCTAAACCATATGTGAGAGACACCAAGGGATGTGCCACGCTAGCGTGACACATAGGAACTGTTCCAACACCAGACAAACGTCACAAAGATGTTGGCTCGGCAAAACGCCATGTCCTGCATCGTTTCGTCGCTACCGACTCATCAGGGGCCCGACGATGCCCACCCAACTCTGGACCTATACCATATCAAGAAAA